>JACXGJ010014519.1:0-14726 GCA_016801105.1 Esox niger
TGTGTGTGTGTGTGTGTGTGTGTGTGTGTGTGTGTGTGTGTGTGTGTGTGTCTTTCTAGCTCAGACGGACGGACAGGGAGACAGACACGCAGGGAGACACGCAGGGAGACACGCAGGGAGACAACACAAAATGAGGAAGAGAAGCAGGGATAAAACAATGAAGAAAAACATGTTTCGGTGTCACCCTGCTCTCTCCATTGTTTTGTTTTATGACACACAGCTGACATTTTTTTTAATAACAGACTGCACCTAAACCAGTAGCAAATATAGACACACTGTTTATTCAATCAAGTTTCATTCACAGAATTCCAACAACAGAATACTATGACTACGGTAACACCCTTAGTAAGCACACCAAACCTGCTTTTCAGACATTTTATATATACTGCCCCAATTTAAGTGAGAATACTTTAGTTACAATGAAAGTCTAAGTGTCAATAATTAATTTATATAAATTTCTAATGTTTTATTGTTTAATATGTCAAAATATGTTAAAAGTCTGGCATGGGCTTAATGGGTTACTAATGTAAATGTAAGTACCCATTAAGACACCTTCGCCACTGCTAGCAAAGACGTCTGCTTCAAGCTAGCGAGTGGCACCAAGATATCGCCCCACATACACAACAGCACGGTCATTAAAAGCTTCGGATTCAATGTCAGTACCTACAAACATAATTAATATGGGAGGAAATTTACCTAAAGGGTTGAGAATTTTTGACTAACTAGCTATGGCAACAGCACAAGTACAGCAAATGCCCTAGCTCTAGCCTTACCTCTGGAGACGCCATTTTCCGAGACCCACTGGACACTGGGAAGGAAGAGATAACAATTCTTAAGAACTTTTACAGGCCTTTTTATCACAAAGTGCACTAAAGCCCCGATGCAGTTTCTGTAGTTCCATTTCAAATAACTGCACGTGTTTAAAAAAGAAGAAAAAAAGAAATAGTGCATTCAGTTTTCATGATTTATTGGACAGAAAAAAAGAGGAAAGTATTTCTGCTTAAAGAATAGTGGGTCGGATCAAAACCCATGCTGCCGCAGTAGGAGCACTGCAGGCAGTGGCTTAGAACACTGGACCACTCTAGACCTTCGGAGTTTCCTTTGAAATGCTAAGTCTGATTGTGAGCAATTTGAGGATATTTTCAGGACACAGACCTGACAGGGTGATAGGGTGGTCTGGAGCCCAACCCTTAACCAGCTGAATAGCTGTTGTCATAAAATTAAACAAACCACCAAAAGTACCTATCAACTTAAATTGGCAGGTATAGCCTAGTTAAAAAATATTATACATCCATGCGGACAATTTTTATCCATTTACACAGATCTGTCAGAGGGGCTGGTGCTCAAAAATCAAACACCTGATTAACAGCATTATATTTTGTCTTGAGGATACATTTAATTTTTCTGCTTGACAATGCCAGCGACTTTTGGTTCATTATTAAAACAGCTCATCCTGTCAGCCATGTTAGTTGTTGATATAGAAAACTAGTTAAGCTTAGGCTAACACTTTCCCAATACACTGCTCTCGATTTAGCCTACCTACAGAAGATTACGTAACTAGTCACACCATGTACTGTACAATATATACAGAGAGGGAAAAAAGTATTTGATCCCCTACTGCTTTTGTACGTTTGCCCACTGATAAAGAAATGATCAGTCTATAGTTTTAATGGTAAGTTTATTTGAACAGTGAAAGATAAAATAACAACAAAACAAGAAACCAGACAAGCCTTGTTCAGTCGGCACGCAAATAGAAAGTGTCGCCCTCTCAAGATTCGAACCCAGGTCACCCATGTGGAAGGCTGTGTCATTAACCACTATACCACAGAGCAGTACATTTTGACACCTGTCAGTACAGCGTCTCATGTCTACCCTGAACAAATCCTCTTTTGCCACAGGCCGTTTCAACAACTAATTGGCCATTAATGAAAGATACTGATACAGTTAAACTGACTAACGTTTCTTACTAAGTTAGCTCTACCACAAATAGCGTCTATGAACTGTATGGCTTTTGCCACTGGCAGTTTTAACAGCGTATTAGCCAGTAATAGGCTTTACCAGTATCTACTAACTTACTGGAATAGTCAAGCATTGAGCAATTGCTAGAGTCTGCCAAAGCTACTGCATTTCATGGAATAAGGAACATATTTTTTACTTTCATGGCATTACAACATACTTTTTTCTTTCATTCGTGAATGACATTGATACAATACCTATCAATAAAAGGTGACTAACTTTAATAAAAATTTAGACACGCACACACTAACTTTTTCATCAATTGAACAGACGAGAAAATCGTGGAATGTACATTATATTGCGACCCACAAATAAAATTAATTAAAGTCGTTGCTCTCAATAGATTTGAACTTCCACGTGTAAGGCACTGTCTTTAAAGTTTCAAGGCTGACGTTTGGTAACTCAAACCTTTAGCTCCCTCCGCGGATTTTCTATGGCATTAAGGTCTCGAGACCGGCTAGGTCACTCCAGGACCTTAGTGTGCTTCTTCTTGAGCCACTTCTTTGTTGCCTTGGCTGTGTGTTTTGAGTCATTGTCATGCTGGAATACCCATCCACAACCCATTTCCAATACCCTGGCTGAGGGAAGGAGGTTCTCACCTAAGATTTGATAGCACATGGACCCGTCCATCGTCCTTTTGAAAAGGTGAAATTGTCCTGTCCCCTTAGCAGAAACCCCCCCTTAAGCATAACGTTTCCACATCTACAGACCCCTCCAAAAGTATTGGAACGGTAAGGCAAATTCCTTTGTTTTTGTTGTTCACTGAAGACATTTGGGTTTAAGATCAAAAGATGAGTATGAGACAAAAGTTCAGAATTTCAGCTTTCATTTCCCGGTATTCACATCTAGATGTGTTAAACAACTCAGGATATACCACCCTTTGTTTGAACCCACCCATTTTTCAAGTGTGCAAAACTTTTGGAACATGTGACTGACAGATGTTTCTTGTTGCCCAGGTGTTGCCTTTTAGGTTGATCTGTTCAAGCATTAAATAGCCCTGCATGACTAGCCTAAGTTTCCATTCTTGGTTTAATCCTATCAAGACTGCATTTCTTGTTAAAGAGGATAAACCAACAAGACCATAGAGCTGCCTATGGGAGAAAAGCAAGCCATTGCTTTGATTGACTGCTGGTTGATTAATTGCTTCTGTTGACAAGTGTCTTTTATACAGGTAACAAACTGAGATTAGGAGCAGTCCCTTTAAGAGTGTGCTCCTAATCTCAGCTCGTTACCTGTATAAAAGACACCTGGGAGCCAGAAATCTTTCTGATTGAGAGGGGTTCGAATACTAACTTCCCCAATTTAAATGCAAATCAATATATAACATTTTTGACACACATTTTTCTGGATTTTTATATAATTCTGTCTCTCACTGTTCAAATAAACCTACCATTAAAATAATAGACTGATCATTTCTTTGTCAGTGGGCAAACATACAAAATCAGCAGGGGACAAAATACTTTTTCCGTCACTGTAGGACAAGCCTGCCTTCAAATGTCAGATGATTAGTTGAACAGAGTTAGTCTGTCTAAGGTAATCAAAACCACTACTTGCCTCACAATTTGGTTGTAAGCCTAAACTAGCCCATATGAATATGGCCGTCATTAGTAGACAAGTTTATTCAGGGCTGAAAGCTCTTATAAATGTAATACAATGTCTGGAAATGCCCAGGAGAGGTTTAAGAATCACTGACCTCAACGTTTATAATGAAAGTCTCAGACTGAAATGTGGAACAAGCAGCATTGAGTTTGAGTGATCTGGCAATGTCTTCTTCAACAAATGTCCAGCATCACATCTAGCCATAATAGCAAGTTTTGACATAAAAGTTGCAGTACATTCGTTTCCATGAAACATCAGCCCGTGTTTAGTGGTAGAGAACTCAGACGTCGAGAAGACTAACAAACGCTATAGCACCATGCTGGTCTGTGTTCTGCAAACTAATAGGTCTATCTGTCAGAGTGTTACAGGAGACATTTCCCCCAGGCTGTGTAGTACAGAGCAGATGGCATACACACTGTAGAGAGTAGAGAGAGCAGCCAATAACTAAACAGACTACCAACAAAATGTTTAGTGGCTATAGCTGGTATAAGACTTAGTGGTAAAAACAGACTGTAAACACCAGCAAAGGGAAATCACCAGAGAACTCCTGACTTCAGACTTCTGTCTCCGTCAGACACACCCAAGTCTGCTTGTGTCTCAACAATTGGGTCCTATTCCACAGGCAATGCAAACACATTGTCCACCACACAAACTAACTGTGTTTTTTCCAGCAACTCACAGCACAGACATATTCCATTTTGGTAGCGATGTGCTCATTCTCATTAATCATATCATAGACACCAAGCCCAACTTTATCAGGAGATTGGCTAAAAGCTCAAACAAAAGAATTGAAGATTTCTGCAATTAGCATGCTGACATAAAGAAACAGCAAACATCTGTGTGAAACAGAAGCAAACCATGCCCAGAATGTTCTTAATGTTTTTGCATCGTCATGACGATGCTAGATAAATGCACCACTAAAAACTGGATATGTCTTCTAAAGTTGCATGCATATTTTTTACCTCTATTTCACAGGGCAATAACAATTGCCATTAGGGGGTTATAATATAGCAATATTGGAAAGTCTGCAAAAACATGGGTGCTGTTATTTTGCTAGTGCTGGCAGGTCAGAATTATGTTGAGGGCAGTGAGTTTCTTGAAACATTGTCCTGACAGACTGGTGGGAAACTGATAGCAAAATAGGTATTTTGAAAAATCCAATCAATCATTAAACTAATAAACATTGCTATTGCAATCTACACAAGAATCCTTCTATTTAGGCTAGTTCAGCAAGTCAAGATGCAGTTTGGCTCAGTAAATCACGCTGCAGCGGTTTTACACTATTTTCACAATGCATTAAGCACACAGACTTAATAGTAATAATCAGTTAACTGTGCATTAATTCAGTCCAATCGCCCTTTATTTGCTTTCAGCTTGCTCAAAAGCAACAAAGGTCCCACAAAGCCTTAAGAAAGCGACCACATTGCTCCCTCCCCCTACCCAACCCCCCATGCAGGTACCTCTCTGCAAGGCTCTCCTCCAGAACTGAGTCCTAATGTCTGTAGAGTAAGATACAGTTCAGACACTTGTCAGCTAACATGAACAAAGACTGCGTACAAACAAATGAGGTTTTAATTAAATCTGCAAATAGCTAAGCTATAACAGTAGATTGTTTTTGGTTTATTGTCTCAGATTTAAATCCTTCCACAGTCCAGTTCACATGCAGGTTGTACCGCAGCCTGGGCCACAGCCTGCATGTAGACCAATAATACAGGACACATGCTCTACCCGATTTAGGTCTGACAGAGCATGGTACATGTGCTGGTTATTGACCCAATTTATGCAGAGCAAGAACACCGTGTATCATTTGACTTGTGAGTGTGCTTGCGTTTATCCACAGCCCAGTATTCAGATGCTGCCTATTTTCAGGGCTTTATTCAAACTGAGTAGCTATTACAATCCAAACGGAACAATCAACTGTAAAGTTGTAGCTGATGAGAGCATATAGTAGAGTGATAAAGACTGTCCTAACAGCATTACCTTTGGCATCATAACCTCTGACACCAACGGAGTCTGGACAGTTGAATAATGTGACCACAAGCGAAATTGGTTAACTGCACTATTCTAGACTCAAGATTGAGAACATTGGATATTCCTCCCTGGGACCTACAAAGCGATTATCTGTACATTTACTTAGTTTGATTGAACAGGAGGCGCTTCCTAAACCAGATAGGCACATTGGACAGACTATTTCTAATTATCTTCCATGTAAACAAAATCTGTATTTACTAAACCAGTAGCCTTCAGCCTAGGTTTTCCCAAACGAAACTATTCAGCCGAGTATGGATATGTGACTGCCTGCTACCATAAGTCCAAAAGCCGACGATAAAAAACGGACAACAACCTAGACGTTGTATTCCACAATAATTGTTGTGGCACAAGGACTACAATAATAAACCAATATTTCATACTCGAGGGTCTTAGTTTCTTGGGTTAGCTAGCGAGTTACAGTAAGTGGCTAGCTTGTAGCAACCGACGGAGTATTTTAAGAGGACTAGATCATGCGGCAAATATGACTCTAGAATTGTATCAGCATGAAATAACCATCCGCTAAAAACAATAGTATTGTAATACGTTTTTACCTAATTACATACAGTAGCTAGCTATTTGGAATGCCTAGTTAGTGAAGTCTTTCAGGACAGTCTTATAAGACACGATGGAATAGAAGCCGGTTTTTGTCTGAGCAAATATCCTGTTTAAAAAACCTTAGTTTCAACAACATAGGACAGGACTACATTTTACATTTTCATGATTGTTGACAGCGTTACCAACTAAACTACATAACAATAAAGGGAACACAGCTACAGTATTAGCTAGGTAGCGCGCAAAATAGTTGGATGGTTAGCAAGCTATGTCGGATTGTTGATATTTAGTCGCGTACTGTACACAAGATATGCTGTAGATAGAAAACTGGCTCACAACCATCCGTGCTAGCGACGGTAGCTAAGAAGAGTGGATACATTGAGTCAGCTTTATTCGGACAAAGACAACCATTTGAAGTTTCTGTCTTTGTAGCAGTTGGAGCTAGGTTATCTTTCATTTAGATAATTCAATTGTTTGTAAAAGATACCTGTTGGAGCAGTCGATCCCGTGTCAGCTGGAACGGCAGTCGCCATTTTGGATTGGCCTACCGCTAAATGAACGAGTCGTGTTTTGACAATGGGTTCACTGCGTTCGTGGAGTGCTCCCTGTTCATGTCTGTCAAGTTCTACCTCATAAACTTGTCATACAGTCTACAACAAAAATGTAGTTGAGTTCTCGTTATAACTAGGGTTTATTCAAACAGCCATTGTATGTTTTCCAGATTTTTCGGAGGCAGTTTTGACGTTACATTCTCTTAGAAACCAACTCCCTTCACCTTTCATCATCAGTATCCCGCTTGAAGAGACATCAAAGGTGGTGATGTGATCACAGTCCAGCAGGACCTGCTAGAGCAAGAAGCTTGATACAAGCCCCATTAGGAAGCTGGCTTCCACAAGCCCATAGGATCTTCTCTGTGACCATATCAGATCAAATGGGCACATCAGCTATACATTGAGCAATTCTGGACTATAAGTAGCACCCTAGAACCACTCTGCCTCAATATTTGAGGTTTAAGGAAATTAACAGATCAGGTGTGAGTGATTCAGATTGTCTGAATCACATCCCTTGAGAGCAGACAGAAGCAGATATGCCTGACATTTACTAAATCCCCACCAAACGTCCAGATAGAAGTCAGGCTCCCGCCAACCAGATATCAGATTATGGACCACCACAACCTGAACACTC
This sequence comes from Esox niger, assembly GCA_016801105.1. Taxonomy (NCBI): domain Eukaryota; kingdom Metazoa; phylum Chordata; class Actinopteri; order Esociformes; family Esocidae; genus Esox; species Esox niger. The sequence goes on from JACXGJ010014519.1 coordinate 7,384, forward strand.
CAATGACACCCACAGGACACAGTCAGAATTGTTCCATTCCATATTTCGCGAAATGTCTTACACAGGGGAAAATATGGATTGATTGAACCCCTAACACGTTCATTCTCACCCATGTCCTAATCATAAACCTAATAGAGTATGTCAGAGCTGTTGAGCACTTGCTCAATAGTTTTGATATAAGCAAATGTAATCCAGATGGAGAGGCAATCCTGTGAGGCAGCATTTCTGGAAAACTGTGGGGAAGTAGGGCTTCTCTGCAGAGAACTGGGTCTCTGCATGTGTCACACTGAGGTTACCAATTATTTTGGAAACTAAACATTTTGCAATAAATGTAAGACAAAATGTTGGCCCATTTCTTTGGTCAGCTTTCACTAAAGAAATGTTAAAGCTGATTCACCAGAATAACCAAAAGCACACCTGGGCTGTAATCATTGCACTAGACAAACGTTTGCAAATCGTATTAAAAAATGCTCACTGCTAATTCTGATTTATGGGATATTTATAGATTTTCTTCAAAAATATCAGAAATTAAACATATTTTGATGTACAGTAATGCATGTGTAGTACATAGCACAGAAATAGTGAAATGATGTCCAAAAGTAAAAGTGTGAACTTTAAGGCAGTAACCACTACAAAACTGTAAAGACATTGTACAGGATACATTTTGAAAAGATATACATTTATTTCAAATGTTTGCAAAAGAATAGGAGAACTGGACTAGCAGTTCTGGAACAAAAAGAAAAATACAAAGTCTGACATAACACCGAAACATTAATATAGTGGTAATACAAATGCTGATTTGATACATGAAGTAGATATGCATCCACTCTTCAGCTGTTACACTGACAGTAATACTGGAATATGTTCCTATCCAAAACAATTCTGTTAGTTAACCACAAACCGCTGGAATGTTTACTCTCACCCAGACCTCAAGCATAACCTTTGTAATCTTAATTCACACACATGAGTTTTGCCATTAGAAAATGTCATCCTTTCAAGGACAGTTAGTTAGGGAATACCAAACAAATTCTCTGATGTCAAATAAAAATGTACCCACTGCCATTAATCTGTCGGAAGGGAAAGGTTATGGGAAATTAGGATAGGGGGTACTTCCTGAGGCGTGTAGATTTGGTTGCCTTGATGATGGATTTCATGAGCAAGCCAGAAAGGCACTTATGGCGATTCTGGAACGAGGGGAAACAGCAATTCTGGGCGACAGTGGGGGAGGAGGGCTTCAATGCAGAGCACTTGCTCTCTGCATGTGTCACAAGCTGATAATAAAGATTGAAAAAGCAAAATAAGGTTGTTTATTAGGTTGTCAATAAGGTTGTCAACTTTCTTTGAAGAAACTGTTTTTCCACCCCAAAAATTGTTTGTAACACATTGGGATGTACCTATTGCGCTAAACAATAAACAATTTTTCTTGTGAAAAGTTGCTCCAAACAGCATGAATGAGTATGGATAAACCTAATTTGGAATAATAGAAACTCTGTTTTGCAACTAAAACATATGGTTTAGCAGAAAAACGACACCCTGTATCTTGATCATTATTGAATTTACCTTTTCTTGAATGCATGAAGTTCTCTGATCTGCAGGAAGGGAGCAGCATAGACCTACTAAGCTCTGGACTAGTAGAGGCACAGGGAACCTGAAAGAATAGATGGAAGATGAACTACATAATCCAATGTATTTTATGGCTTTTACAAAAAAAATCCCCATACAGATAGTATTTTCCATAACTACTATCTCAAATCTAACTGTTCTTTGTGGTCCTTTCAAATGTTTATTGACTTTCTTAATGTCCTTTATCTGATTGTATGTCAACAACAATTTGTTTCCTTTCAGTAGACAGCATTTTGGTTTTACCCATGGTGATGGATGCCAAATGGATTTTATAAATGGGAGATCTCCTATTTTTACCTCAGGGAAACAAAAAGTTTTGGTGACTGAGATTAACTAAGCTAAGAATTTCAGGTGCCACTTTGTTTGGTTTATTTTAAATATAATATATAAGCATGTCAATACTCTTACATTTTATTTCTCAATACATTTATCATTATTATTATTTTTTTATTATTGTGTTAAAAATTAAAGTATAAGCCTCCACCTTAAGTTTCCGTACAAAGTATGACTCACTGCTTGTGTTGTTTCTTTTTGCATTGCTCAATTTCATATAGGGTGCTAATATATTTGACTGTATATTTAGTACATTGGATGCATTTTAATTAGTTAACCCATGCACCACAAAGTCTTTCACAACTTAATAGAAAGAGAAACTGGACAGTGAATATTTAGGAAATAGGTAAGTATGGTAAAATCATGATCTGCAATACCTCAGATTCGATAACATCCATAATGGAGGGTGTAACCATAGATTTTCTAAATAAAGAGCCACAATATTGTGAGACATATGGAAACACTTCTGAAGCAGACTCAACACACCAGACCAGAAAAGAGGTGTCCACGTGTCCATAGGAGTGTCTTAATTAGAAAATTATCTAAATAGTAAAACCTTTTGTCATAACCTGTCATTATACAACAACTAGAAAGTGACTTACACTGAAAAACCAAAGTAATATCATGTAATCAGAGATTTGACAAACTGATGAGTCAGCGTGACATGACTGGTTTCTGTAAAGGCTACCATGACATCAACAAGTTAAATGAGGGATTTCCACTGTAAAAGCACTTTTGGCATATATCTTTGTATTAAACAGTATTTTCTCAATTATTTTCTAAAGCTATAATAGACGATAAGAAGAGGATAATTTAAACCTTATGTGGTTAGACTGAGGAAAAGGATAAAGTAAACCTGTTGTGATTAGACTGAGGAAGAGGATAAATTAAACCTGTTGTGGTCAGACTGAGGAGGAGGATAAATTAAACCTGTTGTGGTTAGACTGAGGAAAAGGATAATTTTTTTATACCTTCTGTTGTCACCAGGAGACTCACAAGTCACTTGTACTGACACGTACGATGAGAACAAGCTTACCTCTTCACAATGTTCTTATGTGTTTCACAGATGTGTCCAAGGGTAGGGGCCTTTGGTGCGTCAGAAACGGAGAGGAGCTCTTGGTCATAGCCTGGGTGAGGGGCGCTGGATGAGAAACAGTTGTACCTCTGCTCACCCTCTGCTGCATCACAACAGGTGTAAATACGAGGCTTGACCTGATATGCCCATTTGTTCTTGTCACCACAGTACCTGTCAAGCACCCCATGCCACTAAGAAGGTAGACATGAAACAGTGTGCCTTTTATCAACACCAATTCATATTCTAGTTTGTTCTGCATTTTGAATGTTAAAGGAGAACCTTCATTTCTGCACAGAATATAATAGATATTTCACCAGCAACAGCTCACGCATGCATACCTTTCCTTCAGCACAGGCTAACACATCCTTCTGCCCCTCACAGCAGAGTTTGAAACCTCTCTCCAGCCGCTTCACTGCCATTGACTGGCGGTCCAGCCGACCATAACCAGTACGGGGGAGGCGCTGGTGACTGTAGAGAGAACGGCGATTGAGAGGGCTGCAGATTGATTTAATGTTCTGGGATGTGGGGCGTCCAGGGGGGAAGCTGATGTCAGAGTTTCTAAGAGCAGCGCTGGGGATCGTCACGGGATTTTTCTCTTTAACAGCACTCGTAACAGGCTGGGACCTGCGAGGAAAAGTCAACACATGTACAATGATCATGCTATTGCCATCTGAACCTAAATAACCTTTACTCTTACTATGCTTAATCTTTTGTCCCATCTTTCTTTAGATTATGTACAATTCACAGTTATAGCCAGGGATCATTGCATCCACGCCTTAACAGGTGACGGATAGTTGCTAGAGCATAACATGACGTGGCAGACCTGTTTAACATCCCATTCATGCTTAGCAAACTTGCAAAACCCCACACAATGTCAAAATGCCGTGACCAGGATTTAAATCCTGACCGCAATGACACTGTACTGTCCAGATAGGCGTCATGTCTGATGTGCCATGCATATCTTGTGAGCCTAAAATATATATTTATAATAATCAATAATCGATTTGACCCATACTTTAATCCTACAACATAAAGGAATAGCCTGTTCTTCCTCTCCTTACGTGTGACAGGTATCGGGGTTAAAGTTGAAAGCAGTGTCAGGGTTTTGGGATGTCTGTGTCTCCTCAGTGACCGGCGTATAGGCGGGATTTGGGGCTTGCTCATGGAAACAGCTCAGTCTGTCCCCCCCCCTTTTCTTGCAGCATTCGGGTTGACGGGTTTTGATAGTGGACTCAATCTCGCAGTATGTGGAAAGGGACTGCTCCCACTGTAAGAGACAAACAAATCAAGTAACACCTTAAAAATAGACACAGGAAGTCCTATGAGGGCGAAGACTGAACTTTAGCATTCTTGGGCCTGACTGACAAATCTCTGTGACGCTATACAGCAAAGCAGCTGTAGGGATAGAGGCCAAGGCTGATCTGTTGTAAATGGGAATTTTTTCTTTCCCAAGCACCTGCTGTCCTCGACACTACTGTATTTGTGCACTTAAAAGACAGTTAATTTAGTAAATTAAGCGTATCATTACACCTGTCACGTTCCATCATACTAGTGAACACATTCAAACTAAACTCAACACAAGAGAATGAACAGGATATAATCTAAGGTTACCATAGAAACACTCACCGCCTGTTTGACGCAGCACAACATCACTTCCTGTAGCTGCTGGGTCCAATTACCGCGGCAACAGGTGCTGTACCAGGACTCTACCTGATTGACAGCGTCACCTTGACGATGAAGGTAGCCAAAGCCACTCTCTGGAAAGTAGTGTGCTGGGTACCTGGGACGACGGTTGCTATAGCTACAGATTGCATTGAGGTTGTCAGGGGAGGGCTGGCCAGGGGGAAACAAGACACTGGGGTTGGTGTTCACAAAGGAGCGAGGCCTAACCATTGACCAACCCTGAGGTGGAACGCCTAGGGAGTCCAGAGATGCCTCCTTCTGGGTCATGTCTGATTCAGATGGGAACACACACACACAAAAGTCTGTTAGTGTATGTGTATACTCAGAATATAATACACATGCAATATTCCAATGGCAGTGATAAAAAGTGTATAAGCACTTCCCTCAGCATGGCAGGATGTATAGGACATATGGGAAAGGCTGTGGCCAAAATCCTAATACTTCTTTGGTCTCCATTCTTTAATCAAAACAGATGGACTATTGATTGACAATTGATGGGCATTAAACACAGCAAACATTCACCAGTAAGTTCAGGGTTGGAGTAGTTTCCAACAACACACACTGACCTATGAGAAAGGCCAGATTAATGCAAGGTGTTTACCAAAATTAAATCCCTTGTGCCAAACCCATACATAACATATCATATATATACAGTGGGGATTTTGCAGGTTTTCCTACTTACAAAGCATGTAGAGGTCTGTAATTTCTATCATAAGCACACATAAGCATGACATAAGTATTTGATACATCAGAAAAGCAGAACTTAATATTTGGTACATAAACCTTTGTTTGCAATTACAGAGATCATACGTTTCCTGTAGTTCTTGACCAGGTTTGCACACACTGCAGCAGGGATTTTGGCCCACTCCTCTATACAGACCTTCTCCAGATCACCACGTGGGGCATCAATGATCATTAGGAAGGTGAGGGATCAACCCAGAACTACACGGCAGGACCTGGTTAATGACCTGAAGAGAGCTGCCATGTAGAGAGCTGCCATGTAGTTCTGGGCTGATCCCTCACCTTCTTTATCATCATTGATCCCCAAAAGTTGAGATCTTGCATGGAGCCCCAGACAAGGGAGACTGACCGTCATCTTGAACTTCTTCCATTTTCTAATAATTGCGTGAACAGTTGTTGACTTCTCACCAAGCTGCTTGCCTATTGTCCTGTAGCCCATCCCAGCCTTGTGCAGGTCTACAATTTAATCCCTAAAGTCCTTACACAGCTCTCTGCTCTTGGCCATTTTGGAGAGGTTGGAGTCTGCTTGATTGAGTGTGTGGACAGTTGTCTTTTATACAGGTAACGAGTTCAAACAGTTGCAGTTAATACAGCTAATGAGTGGAGAATAGGAGGGCTTCTTATAGAAAAATGAACAGGTCTGTGAGAGCCGGAATTCTTACTGGTTGGTAGGTGATCAAATACTCATGTCATGCAATAAAATGCAAATAAATAATTAAAAATCATACAATGTGATTTTCTGGATTTTTGTTTTAGATTCCGTCTCTCACTGTTGAAGTGTACCTATGGTAGAAATACAGACCTCTACATGCTTTGTAACTAGGAAAACCTGCAAAATCAGCAGTGTATTAAATACTTGTTCTCCCCACTGTATACACAGGTCACTTTTGAGTCTCAAAGATGTTTCTGCAGATAGTTTGTTATTCTGTTAGAGATTCTACTGACTATCCACTAACGCTATCCCTTACTACAACATTGACCTTTATCCTAACCTTAACCCTTATTGTAAGCCATACTCTAAACCAAACGCTAACCCAAACTTAGCAGGGAGTTGCTCATCAACAGATGGTTGTTGAAAGTAGTGATTGCCAAACAAGATTTAATTACCGTAATTTTAGCAGCAGGATGTTATGCTGGCAACACTTGGATTTTCCTTATCACAATAAAAGCCATCATTGAAATGTATAAGGCAATTTAGTTAACAATGTAGTCTGTAAAAAAGAACAGACAAGAACATTATTGGAACGGACATTAAACATTACATGTACAGACTAGAGTTTTAACAATATTGCCTTATATATTTCTAACTCTCTCTCTCACGGTATGACCTCTGTTATGCATGCAGGCAGGGGCGGTTCTAGGAATAGGCAAACTGGGTGGTCATCTAGGGCACCAACTGCAGCGGAGCTGCCAATTGGGCACCCCCCGACAGCCACCTAAAATAAATATATGGGTAAATCAATCTATATGTAGTTTGAATGATTCTAAAAATTAAACAAATAAATATTTTAGTCAAGACTATTTAGTGAGACGATAACGATGATTTTGGAGACGGTGAGGGAGGGCGGGGCCAGGTGTGGACCGTGGGTGAGTCCAGAGAGTGCACCAATGGACAGTTCAGTCACTAAAATGTTTTGAGTGCAGTCCTGTAGGCTACTATGAGAATATCAAAGGCGTCTGGGGCACAGCAGTGTCATGGTGCTGGAAGGACACGGGCGCAGAGACGGTTTGGAGGTAGACATCCATTATTTAATAAAGACAACAAAAGAAACAAACATACGAACTCAAAGCAGACACGATGACTGGGTTAACTATAGCCTACGGCTAACAAACCAAAATAAACCACACCCATGTGCTCAAAACAGTAAACTTAAATAGGTTCCCCAAT
>JACXGJ010014520.1:0-14724 GCA_016801105.1 Esox niger
TATATATATATATATATATATATATATATATATATATATATATATATATATATATATATATATATATATATATATATATATATATATATATATATAAATAAATAATTGGTTGCCATAAATGAGGACATTGTAGTGTGCATTAGTGCCTCAACCATCTTCGTTTTTCATGTGCACAGTCAGATGTTAAAGCATTTCACAGAGGGGTGTCTGGTGGAGTTAGGGGTAGCGGGGGTTGGGGTACCACTTTTGGCAAATATTGAGCCTGGAAAAACCCTGAATTGGTCTTCTGACCAATTATATCTGCTATTTTTAATAGCTAATGTGGTTGGTCAAAAAGAGGAATTAGTGGAAGGAAATGTAAATTTATTTGTGTGTGTGTGTATACTGCCATAGTCTAAGGAGAGATTCCATAAGACTGGACTTACTGGCTGCTCCTATGCCGATTAGTACTGAGGTCAAGTAAAATGACCATGTTGATGGGTTGATGAACACAGCTATGTAACCACTAGGGAAAATAATGAAACCATAAAAACATTAGACAACTACAACACGAATTAAAAACAGTTCTGTACATTTATGATGGACATTCCAAGTATTTTTGTGCCAGATAGATACTCGATACTCACCTATAAAGAATTCCACTAAAAAACATTGAAAACTGAGGTCCAATTATTGTAACAACAGTTGGAGCTAACACATTTGCAAAAGAGAAAATTCCATAGATGATTCCAAGGCTGTTGTAAAAACAAAAAGGACACAAAACAGAGACAAATTTAGTGTCAGATTTACGGGTCAATGTTTATGTTTTGCCCATGGAAGCATCATACGACTAACCTGTGATATCCACTTCCAGTGAAGGTATCATTGTCCAGGCTTTTAACTACGGTTTGCTTTAATACAAAGAGAAAAGGGATATTTTTGTCAAGCATAGAAAAATATACTGCTGCTACAGAACGTGTCCTATGGCATCAAATGCATTAATTTAAGTAATTGTGTTGGCATGACAATCTATTGACAATGAAGAAATTGGAAACACGAGATTGCGCATGACTCAGGATTCCAACAACACACTACTGATATGCATTCTAAGGACATCATGTGAGAGGGAAGATGTACAGGCAAAAAAACAGCGGCAAATTAATTCATGGGGTAAAACTACTAAACAGCGTCAAAAGTGTGTACATAATAACAGCAAATGATGTATTATGATTAACATATGACTGAATTCGATTTTTTATATTAAGAGTCAAGTAAAATGTCCTGGAATGGAAACATCGCAAACACGTGCACATCGCTCTGAATAAAAAGCTCATAAATTACTTGAACTTTAAACTAGCTAATAAAGTCAGCTTGATTAGTAGCTGTAATATGAACGTGTAGATCAAGTGTGGATTTGTTGACTAACAAGGGCAATGCATAACAATTTCTGGTTAAGGTACTTTGACTTACTTCAATGTTTCCACAAGTAGTGAAGGCAGTGAAAATGAACAGAAATCCTAGTCCCAGAATGATAACGTTGTATGTTCGGAGGTCTGCCATTATTATATTATTGCACCCGATAGGTATCCAAGTTCGCTGGAAAATACTAAATGCAAAGATTACATACGATTTTTCTTACAGGTGTACTTCTTGCGTGGACCAGACATTTCTGAGGTGGCACGTTGAGCTAAGCAAATGACCCCGGGTATAGCTAGATATTAACTTTTCGGTTGATGTTTTTCATTTGTCCTTTCGGCACGCTCTTTCACGAATAAGCTCGAGACACTTCGGGTAACTACAGATGATAACAATGGTTGTCAGTATATAGACAGCTGAACTTCCCTACATCACAAATATACCAAGTTGATTCTCCAGTGCTGAACGTCGTAGTTGTGGGTGGAAACAAATGCCATGTGACTCATTAGAAAGTTCGAAACCGTAGCATTGCCGTAGGGTGTAATCATTTCTCCTATCCTGGAATTTTAGGTGCGAAACGTTTCAGTAAACAGAATGAAACGGGGAGGATCCTACTCCAATTTTAATTGTTTTGCAATTATACATATTTTTATTAGCAAAATGCATAGACTACGGCAGCTGAGACAGTGTTAAGAATGGTTAAATGCAACACTGAAGTTGCTTCGATTTATCAATCGCTTTATCTCCTATGGAAGCCCGGTATGTTCAATCCATGTCAGAGCTTTCGTATCCCAGCAGGCTCACTAGCCAGATATTGTACACAATCATCATGGCGACCCAGGATGGTAGGTATTGGGAAAATATACTTCTACGGCTTCCCAAAAGTCTATGCTGGCCACTTGCTGTATTTTTAATTCACTGACATAGGCATTTAATCGTGTTTCTGTTCATAGTGGACATTTAAAATGTCAATTAGATTTTCAATCATATTTTAATCATATTCGATTGTTCGCCCGGTTATCCTAGTCACTGTTGCTAGCTTCTTGCTAGACAACCATATTTAGCTAGCAGACGTTAGCGCTTTCTATTTTGACCCAGAGCCAACATAGCTATGGTTATTTACACAAGTTGTCATTAGATCCAAGTTACACCGGAACATGTAATAGCTGTAGCAATCTATATGTTCGCATGTATATGCCATCGTTAGCTAGATTGTGCAGTTATTTACATAGCAAGTTATGTTAGCTAGTTCTCTCTGACGGCAAATGTAGCCTTCTTCGCAGGCATGTGTCAGCAAACGTTGCTAGCTAGGAAGCTAGCGTTGTTTTCAGACAAGCTAGCTGGATTAGATAGCCATGTGAGATGTCAAACTTAGTTTGCTAACGTTGATAGCCCACCTATGACACCGACGACATTCAGCCATATGCTTGCAGCAGCATTGTCATATAAAAAAAGAATTGCATGAAAGGGTACCTAATGCCACCTAACTGTTGACCCAGCTATCTTTCAATATTTATTCATTATTTCTCCTTAGGAAGTGAAGAAGTCATAATGGAAACTGAAGCCAAGGTGAAAGAGCCAGAAGCACTGTGTGAAAATGTTGGCAAAGGGGATGCTGAATTATCAGAAACTGTGTATCAGACAGACAATGCTGGTGAAAGCTCCTCAACTCAGGAACCTGCTATCAGCAATGGGGATGACAGTGATGAGGGAAAGGAGATGGTGGATCTAAAGATTATTTGGAACAAGAATAAGTACGATCTAAAAATTCCTTTAGATGGCACTGGAGCCAAACTGAAAGAGCGGATTCATTCACTCACTGGTAAGTTGCTTTTTGTTGAGTCGACTTCAACCCACACAGGTCACAGTTTATTAATATCTCTATTTCTCTATTACACACACACAATAGGTCTTCCACCCGCTATGCAGAAAGTTATGTACAAAGGACTGCTACCGGAAGATAAGACTCTACGTGAAATTAAAGTTACAAATGGTGCAAAAATAATGGTGGTTGGTTCTACAATAAATGATGTATTAGCTGTTAATACTCCAAAAGAAGTTATTCAGCAGGAAGTTAAAGCTGAAGAGAACAAAAAAGAGCCTTTGTGTAGGCAAAAGGTAGGACAATTGAACACCTTTAAAAAAAGATGTACAACTGGTACTTTGCTGAAAGTATATTAGTAGATTTTAGTATAGTTATTTTCAATTATGCATCTAACATAAATCTATTGACTTTCAGCAACACAGAAAGGTGTTGGACAAAGGCAAACCAGATGATATAATGCCATCTGTTAAAGGAACAAAGGTGAGTATTTTTGGACAAATCCCAAAGATTGTTGGGAAAGCATGCTTTTAATAGTGGTTATGTATTGCCCTGTTTTATATATATTTTTCTCACAGATATTTCAACTGGAACACTGTCACTGTCAGGAGCTTGGAGATGGTTCGCTGTGAATGACTTCCTTGTTCTTCCACTAATGACCAGCAAGTGATCTTTCATTTGTTACACAGGAACGCTTACCAACAGTGCCTTTAGCCGGAATGTACAACAAATCTGGCGGAAAAGTTCGTCTCACCTTCAAACTGGAACAAGATCAACTGTGGATTGGGACAAAGGGTGAGGTGATCCCCAGTTTGGTTGGATCCTGTATATGAAACAAGTTCACTAGGATCCAACTTTTTTATTTGTGTTTTTTCTTACAGAGAGGACAGAGAAAATCCCTATGGGCTCCATCAAACATGTGGTGACTGAACCCATTGAAGGTCATGAGGACTATCACATGATGGTAACATGTTTTCTTACTGCAAAATGTACAGTGCTACGAAGGACTAAGTTAGGGCTATCCCGGACAAAAACAAATTCATCCAAACAGTGAATGAAACATTGAGTACATAAAAGAACTCTAACATTCTGGTAATTAGGCCTGAGAACCAGAAGTTATTTTTGTTTAAATATTGCTGCTGCATGTAGCACACCAATCAGAATTTGGTTTTATGGAGTCATGGTCTCAACTGACTTGGCATAGAAAAAGATTATTTCAACTTCACCAGTGGTTAAATGTTGGATTCAACTTTTAAGCAAGCAATTGAGCAGTCCATTAAATGGGGTCAGACCTAAAGTGCACCCCCTGATAGATGTAGTTATTATTGACAATAATCATATCTTCATTATTGCCAGAAATGTTTCCTAATTTAAAGATCCTTTGATTCTTAAATGACTTATTATTTATGCAATTAAGATCAATAGAAGTGCAATATCCTCATGCAAAAAATTACACCCCTACCTTTTATCATTCATCCCATCAAACGGTTAAAATCAGATTTTGGCATGTGAAGAACCAGTGGTGTCCAGCTAATACTTCGGGCCAGCCATGTAGTTTCACTCTCTAACCCAGTCTGTGGTTGAATCTCTGCATCCACACATCCTAATGGAATCCAACCTGACTGTCAGAATAATGTTTCAAATATAGTTAATATAAAAATTCACGTGGCCAAAAAATATTGCACATTATTATAGACGTCTTAAGAGGATTATGTTTTGGTCTTTAACATACTATTTCGTGCTGAGATCAAAGGTGCTTTCTGTGGCCAGCCTGTGCTTTCAAAAGGAAATATAAGTTTCCCTGACAAACCCAGGGGGAAGAGTTCTTGAACAATGCTCATGTCAAGCACTCATGTCAAAAAGCATGTTGGGCTGCAAGAGACTGAGAAATAATTACAAGCAAAAGTTTTACTTATTTGTTCTGTGCAAGGTAATTGCATTTTTTTTGATTTGTGTTTGATGTCTTCCCTGTGTAATTTTAGTTTGTTTAAAATTAGGGAAGCATTATCTGTCTGCAGTGTTAAAATATTAACAAAAACACATTTTAAGGGACAGAGTTACTTCCTCTTGTTAATGCCCATACCAGAATTTTTACACTTACCGTACTCTTAATAATGGTGAAACAATGTTTCTTTCATTTAATTTCCTAGGCATTTCAGTTGGGTCCAACAGAAGCCTCTCAGTATTGGATCTACTGGGTGCCAATTCAGTTTGTTGATGCGATCAAAGACACAGTTCTTGGAAAGTGGCAGTATTTTTAATGTGCCTCTATTATTGACAATGAAGAACTGGGATCTGGAATAGGAACAAATTAAAATGGGGATTTGGAGACCATAAGAAGGCCCATGGAACTTAACATTGAAGCATATTAGAGAAGCAAATGGAAGGATGCCTTTGGACTAATCATTATTTTGGGTTTCAAGTGCACTAAGAAGCAGCATCATATTTCTCAGCCCAATTCAGTAATGTTTGAGCTAACCCAAGGAAAAACAATGAAACTAAATGTACAGAGATTTCTTACGCATTTCTGTTATTAAAGAAATAAAATGTATTTAAGGAAAAAGAAAGATGCACTAGGACATTTATGTGGTAATCTGTTTATTCTGTGGATTAATACAAGCAAACCTGCCAAAGTGGAAATAATTTCTAGTGGTGTCAATGTATTAGGTTCCCTGTAATTATAAATGTTCATGTCAAAACACAAACAGCAATCTAATGAAATCCATTATAATGTCCTCACCAGAAATAGATTACTATATTATTTAAAATTACTATAAGCATCTAACTCCTTTTAAGGGTCGGTTGATGTGGACTTTGTTTTATTTAAACAGTGTGGGCATTGTGTGGAATAGTCTGTTACCGATTCATCAGAAAATGTTCCTATTCAGCATTGGGACAGACATTAAGCATGGTTGCATTCAAATTTCATGCCATCATAAGAACTATGACACATGCTGAGGGAATTAGTCAATATGACCACATGGTTTTTGGTGTTCCTACAAAAGAAGGGCACAGTGTCACACTACATTTTGTTCATAGCTATATCAGTTACAGTGGGTAAGTCAGATTGGTTTGAAATGCAAGTGTTTTGTTACACAGCAATACACTGTAATGTATTTATATACAGCAAAGTTCCAGTAAAGTAAACATATGGTTGTCACCCAATAATGAAATCGTAGAGAAACTTGGAAGTTTTTGTAAATCATGTGATACCTAAAAACACCACAATATTGACATGGGTGAAGGCTGTGTGTCATTCTCAGACATCACTGTCCTGATTTTGATTAACTTTGGTGAAGAATTATGCATAATTCCAGATTCCACAAAATATTATACCGATTGAGGGGGCATTACATTGGCAACAATGTTTTACTGTTGCCTTGTTCCATTTTATTTTAGGCTTTTTAAAAATATAAGCACTTTGAAAAGATGAGTTTGATATGCATTTCCAGTGTCCATATCTTGTCTTTTTCTTGGGAAATACATAGTGATTGACTGGTTAAAGCCTATTATGGTTGATTACTGATCTGATAAGGGCTAAATACCAATTAAGTAACCAGCTTAACTTGTCAATATCATCTGCCAAATGTGTATGCATATAGTCATATCACACATAGAGACCTATCAATTTAAAAATAAGTTCTGTGAAAGGCAAAAATGCTAGTTGCCCTATTTGAATGGAAAAGAACTTAAGGAGCTTGATCAACAAAAACATTTACCAAAAAAGACACATACTCTGTTCTCACACAGGCTGTGACATCAAAGGGAATAAAATTGGAGTATTGTATATTGCAAATGAATGTTGCCATTTCACCATAGGGGATTCTGATTTTCAGCAGGGTACTTGACACAATTAGTTATCTTAATAATGATGATTTTATGATGGTTATAAGTGCTATACTAATACCTCAGTTTTTCCCTTCTATAAGTATAAAGTATCAATGGAAATACCTGATCTTGAAGCAAAGTGGCTCCGAGTGACATTGACATTTTACTGGCTTCTCAATGTGTTATACCTCATAAGGTTTTTGTCAGACCTTATTTAAGAGAAATATTGTCCAATACAAGTATATCAACAAACGCAGTCAACACATTTGCTTAATCGTTAAATCTGAGTAAACGGATCTCTCTTGAAGATATTTGGACATTGCACCTGTTTATTTTTCACACTAGAACATTTCCTTTTAAAATATAGAATCTCCGTAACATGGTCTCTAACAAGATTGGGTTATTGATAAAGATGACAAAAAATACTATGTATAATAAAAATGTTGAGCTATATTTTTAACAAAGAAATATTCATAGTTGTATTCAAAAGATTGCTCACATTTTAAAACCAGTACACCTCTGTTTTCTACACCTTTCTGTTCTGATTTAATTTCATAAATCCACACGCTATTCAACAAACATTGTGTAAAAATAATGTTAATTTAAAAGGAATTTAAGCAAACTTGGTAAACATGGTAAATATAAGCCATCAATTTAGTTTATATCATTGGTCTTAAATATTAGGTTTGTAATATTAAATCATCCTTTTTTAACACGGTGTCAGTGTTTCGGCGTCAAATTAGTGGCAGTGGTAAAATGTTAATAATTGGACGAATGTATAAGTTGCATATTTAAAAAATTATACCATTGTAGATTGTTTTTTTTTAATTAATTGGGCTACATAGTATATGGTGTGTTGGTTTTCTTCAGACCTCGTTGCTTTATATTCCGTTTATCCTAAAGTTGCATTTCAGTGGTTCTGGAGTTACTTTTGATGACGTTGATGACAGATGAGTTCTCCAGTTGGTGGCAGTAGAGGAGCCTGAGAGATTAAATGTCTAAGACGTCTGCTGCTATTGAAATAAAGCACAATGCTCTCTAATAAACTACGCCCAACGACTTTAATACAATGGTAACAGCATTTGTATAGACTCAGATTATATTAAATGTATGTTTACTCTTAGAATCCAATCTTGGAGAAGATACCAATTTTAATCGAACTATAAAACCAAAACGATGGGCTTTTATTTTACAATGAACATCCGGGATATTCGTGAGGATTACGTAATTGACCCACGTGTTTTCAAACCTTTGGTTTTACAGTGCTCGTTTACTAAATTGTAAAACTCAACGAAAGACGTTTTACTCAATGACCTATAAAATAAAGATACAATTTCCTCATGAACTCCACTGCAATAACTTCAGAAGAAAAAAAGAAAAGTCCTCCTATCAAAGTTCTTTCTAGCCAACTCCGCGAGGGAAAAGAGAATACATCGAATGGCAAGTACGAATGCACTATACAAAGACTTGGCCAGGAAAAAAATACTTCACTCAAAGTCTCTGTGGTTTGGATGCAAGGGACGGTTTTGGATGTTCGGTCGGATCAAAACATTGTTCTACTTATGGACGAAACGGGGACATTCGTTGTCAACGGTGTCAATAACATTCCTAAGGGCAAACCATGTCTTCTTCAGGGTGAGAAGCGGTTTCATTTTTCTTCTGGACTCAGCTAATGTAGAACGTTTTTAAAAAACCATGGCGCCTTCTTACCCTGATATTCCCAGGTAACTATTTAATGGTGATGGGGCTAATCCAGGCGGTCTCCCCAGAACCGGTTCTACGCGCTGTGAAGATGGCAGACCTCTCTGACCGCGCGGCAATTTTCAGAAGAATGTGGAAATTTGAGGTGGAAGATCTTCAGCAAACGGTTACGTAGAGAATGTCATTTAATTGCATACTTTTTTATCATCCATATTGACCTATATTCAAGACTTACTGGCTCTGAACAATTATTGTCCTACTATTTCATTAAACAAGCTGACCTAGTGCCTAATATAGTTTGTTATAGAAGATCTCGTTTTTGTGACTAGATCTTGTCTCATGAATACATTTGGACACTTACGTTATAGATGGTTGATAAAAGTAACACCATATAGACCACAGCAGCTGCTGATAAACAATTCAAATTGTATTTGAAAGATGATACTCACTGAATGAACAGTGCTTAAGAACTGAGCCAAGGACGTTGATAAGACATATTCCTGATTGAAAATGTTTATTAAATCGTTTTGCTCATTGGATAGTCATTTATCGCTAAGTGCTGTGAAAAGGTTGCAATTGAAAACTTGTAGGTCTGATTGAAGGCAACATTGGTGCAGCAAATCTGTTTGGGTATTCATGCAGTGTGAATTAATGCGTCCTAGAGGGTCACAATGTTTAAAAAAAACAATATGCTGGGTCATGGGGCAAAATTGTAAAGAACCACTGGTATATGGGGGGTTAAGGCTACAAATAACTCAGGGCCAATTATTGACACTCATGTGCTGCCTCAAATCTTAGTACTTTGATTGTGAATGGCTGTTTCTAAATGTACATTTGATTTTGTAACTCATAGTTGAGTTAAACAGGAGCCTAAACTACCTGTCTATTATACATTTTGCAACCTGTAGACAAACACTTAAATGTGCTCTAGTAAGTTTGGATATATGGATGCACTTTATAATCTTGCTCAAAATCACTTGCATTTCAGAAGACAGTGTGGGGAATTTTATTGCTTTAATTTGTGCAGATTAAATATTTATACAGGCCTAACAGACAAAATAATCAGACTTTCAATTTAAATACATAATATTTTCAAGCAAAGGTATAATTAACTGACCTTCATGATAAGAAAACCATTAACTATGAAGTAGTAATTCCTTCATTTTGGGATGATCAAGTGAAAATAAATGTAAATTATAATATGAAGATCAAGGACATTTCAGTAATTGGAATGTGGAAATATGACTTATGTTTTTAAAAACAAACTTAAAGAGCTGATCAAAAAGAACAAGGAAGTGTTGAGTCTGAAATTAACTGAATATGAAATTTTTCAAGCAATGGAATTTTAGCTAGCAGGCTTGTATAATACTGAAAATGTTAAAGATTAGATTCATTACCCATACTGATAATTGTCACTGTTTCATTGAAAGGTCACGGTGAACAATACTATTTCAGGATTTCCCACATGTAATCATATATTACCTCAAATCTTTTTATTCAATGTAAATGAGGACCTTCTGAGAATTCCAAAACCACAAGAACGTGGCAATTGCTTAATTGTATTGTCTGTGTTGAACTTGAAAGCAATGGGTTAGATATATCTTGCACTCAAATAAAATGCAACATCCATTTTTGGCTAGAGTCAGTATAAAATAACTGAGTTTGCAATAGTTTCTATTCAATTACTTATATTCCCTTTTGTCTTCTAATGCCTCTTATCAGGAAAGTAATCAAAATGTAACTTAAAGTTGGCTAATTTAGAATTGACATTACAAATTACAATTTTGGCGCATAACTACTAAAAGTAACTGATTATATTTAGAAATTAACATACTCACCCTAATGAGATGTCAAATATTGCCCCAGAGCTAATTTCCTTGATGTTAGGATTTGCAAAAACCATGCCTTGTACTATCCATGTAATCTGGAAAGCTGATTTGCTTTCATTTTATCGAGCTGGGCGGTCAAGAAATTATATGAATGTTAAATAATTATGTATGCAGGCTGTATGGTTTGTTTACACCTGGCTTGCACTTATAAAATCACTCACACCCTTATGAATCCATAGACTTAGAAAAATATATTATTATTTTAAAGAAATGCTCAAATGTTCCTGCATTCCAGACCATCTAAACATTCTCCAAATCACTTTTGTACAGCATGATTTATAAAGCCATGCATTCTTTCAATCTAAATCCAGGCATTTAGGCCTAAAACTAATTTACCTAAATGTTGTATTATCATCTTGCTTTCAGATTTGCTAGTAATACTGTATAAAGATAGTTGAAACATCACGTTGCAAATTAGAAAAGATACAGATTCTAATAATGTACAGTAACATCAATCAGTCTTAAACTTAACATTACTATTCAAACTGATTGCATATAGAACATAAAATAATCCTTCATTTGAAAGTGTAATATTGGCAAATAATCTATCCAGGCATTTAGTGGACAAAGCTCTTAACAGTAATAATGTAAACTACACAATGACCATAAAAATATGCATGTCTAACATGATAAATTTGCCTGACAGTATTTGCAATTATACGATTCAAAAGAGACATGCTCCAAGGATGCATACTCAGTAGGGAATTAAAATTAAAGTCGTTTGTGTTCTCCTAGAATGTTGTTGCAATTGGGACATCGATGTGTGACATCCTTCAAACCGTCCACACAGAAAGGAAACAGGCAACAGCCATAGATGCAACTACAAAAATAAAAGGACACAAAATTAGATTTTTCAGGACCACGTGAAGATATCATGCACTTACAACATAACCCGCATTGCTTCAGGGGGACTCTGGATTTAATCTTACCCAAAAATGAAAAGGCCAACACACGTTAACCAGGCCACAGTTCCAGAAGTGTGTTCCAACCGAGTAACCACCATCTGGGCACATGCCGGGCAATGTGCCTGCACTGGAAGATCCCCAAACACCACACCCGGCTGGACGTAAATGGTTTGAACTGACACTAAGGAACAAAAAATATAAAAAATCACAAGAAATGTAAAGCTTACATGCAAGTAGACAGCGAGTTAGAAGACCTACACTCTTGCAAAAGACACCATATATAAGCTTCTGTAACAAGGCATATAATATTCCAGGACTACTGATGTAATTAAAATGCAATTGAAACTAAGTCTAAAAGACCAGTTAGACTACTTTAGCCAATTAGAAACTAAGAGGGAATTCTGGGTGTTATCTTAGTTATCTTAAAGCACCATTTCTATCTAAGAGACTAGCATAGAAATTAGACCCAATGCAATTAAACATTGTCTTACCTATTGGACTGGTAGTACTGTGAGCTGTTGGTTGATATGTTTGGTTGTATGACTGCGTTGGGTATGGATATTGTACAGCTTTGGTGTAAGAAGGAGGGAGCACTGGACCCTGGTACTGAGGACCCACTGCCTCTTCATATGAGGGTGGCTGAGGGAGCCCCACAAATCCACCTGTCTCCTGTGGAGGTGCACTTGCCATGTCTTATCAGTCAGCTATACAAAAAGGGGGGAATCAACGTAAAGTTTTAATCAGTGGGAGGCTATAAAACAATCCTTTTACACTTTTGTTGTAAATCACAGTAACTACAATCGTTCAGCCACGCCTACAAGATAGATCCAGAAAACTACAGCTGTGACGTTCGTAAATAATACCAAGGCATAATCCTATTACATGGCTCCCTTTTAAACCAACGTTATACAACAGCACTCATTATGGATAAGAACATGTTTAATAAAAATATTAAATAGCCCACATTATGCTAGTAAGATCACAGTGTAATGTATCTCTATCTGGCGAAACACTAACTTACAACTCATTTCCAACTGTAGCTAATGGTAACGCGTTAAATAGGTTTACTGTACAGTGTCAGATAAGCTAAATACTCTTGCCAGAACAAAAACAAACTTAGAAAACGAGGCAACAAACGTCTAGCCACCTTGGAAATAACATTTACGAAACCACGGATTTATACTACACAGACTAATTAGCAAGCACCCTAGCTAATGTCTTGATACTAGCAACAACTCAATTGACATAGCTGGGGAAGCCAGATGTTAGACCAAACAAAAGCAATTGGTCGAAAATCAAAGCTCGCTAATAATAATTGTAATTGCAAGAGCGTATCGGGGATGCGACATAAATATAGAAAACAAACCACAACTAGATACATAAACTCGGCCGGAGGTGGTTGGCTTTTCCTTACCTAGCTACAGCAAAGGCGGCTGGTAAGCTGCTTCTTTACGTCCAAAATAGCTGCAGACAACTTTGCTAACTTCCATGAACAAGCAACCTATCACGTGATATTTTTTTTGGCGTCTGGAGCGCCTTTGTATGACACCATCCGAGAACCCTTGTTCAACGTCATAGAAAAAATACGTTGTCAACTGGGTCGTTGCTATTTTGCATAAACACTGATATTAGCACATGTTAATAGCCATGTATAGATCAATTATTTTTACTGTCTACGTATGTGTGAATATATCCTCGACTTGTTTGTCGAATAGATTTTTTTTGTTGTTGCTTTTTCTTAAGAGTTAGATTCAAAGCATTACGGCAAAAGTGGGGGTGGCTACATGGTTGTTCTTAGGGATGATGTCATGCCACAGCGTCCAGTCAATCAGCACATCCCTGGATGTATCAAATGTAGGCAAAGTCAAGTAGGTCCTCTGGAAAATGTACCGTTGTATTTTTCATGTGACTACCTTTACGTTTTGTATGTTAGTGTGAAAAGTGTTATAAATGTCTAAGCGGCAAGGTGCACTGTGTCGATGTGAGTAAACAATGAACAAATGTCGGTTATTCGAAATGCAGTGGCGGCTAACACATGCGCACAAATCTCCCTATGAACTATTCCATCCAGAAACTCGCTTTAGTCATTATCAGGTATTATTGATACAGATTACAGGGTGGTGGATACACTGCGTGTCCCCGTCGTCTGCTTCAATGTACAGGTAAGGAATTTCAACTAGTGCTAATTGTCTTTGAATAATCTCCATGCGATTCGATCATGCACAGCCTAAATAAATGTGGTGCAATGAGTGCGCGCAGTTATCGCATATATTTGACGTTGATAGCGGAATTCAGTTAATTGTTTTACAACACTGCCTGAACTATATAGGAAACGTCCATACGTTATACAGAATAAAACCTATGCACGTTTACCATAATAAAGTTCATGTTAAATCATTAGGCTGTTTCAGATATGTGGATGCTTTGGTAGAAAAATATGTGTGAATTATAGACTTAGCCTGTCTAAGTCAGTAGCTTAGGTATCTCCAGAATATGTATTGGGAGCATTTAAAAAGAAACTCTCAGAGGCACACCATCTCCAATGACACAGTGTTTTGTTGTTTTATGTTTCTTTAGTTACATACATTTATTCTTTACTTTATATATCCCTCAGGTGTCCAAAGCAGAGCTGTTAAACAACGTATGTGAAATGTATGTCACGCAGTCTTTATAAATCACCCCTTCAATCACCCCAATTGCAACGTCCGATTGCACCTGAAAGCTTCCTATTGCAACATGTACATCACCGACCACAGTCCTTCTACTGGGGTGGTGACAACTGGTGTCATTCTAATTGCTGTCACTGCCCTCAGCGTTCTAATCTGCATATGTTGGTGCTATTTGCGCCTGCAGCGGATTGTCCAGTCTGAAGATGAGGAGAATATCGTGGGAGAGGGCGAGACCAAAGAGCCCTTCCTGAGTGTAAAGTACTGCACAAGGGTCCCTAACATCGAGCACAAAACCAAACTCACCCACGACAGCACTGAGATTCACACATAACTGAGACATTAAAAACACATCTCCAAACACTGACCAATAGCTTTCAATCTCCCGATGTACATTTCCTGTTGATCATCAACCAAATGTTTCATTACTGCATGAAAGGATAATGGACTGCAGCTCAATGTCGATATCATATAAGGAATTGTGATATTCTTGTTTGTCACTGAACTGTGTTGATAGA
>JACXGJ010014521.1:0-14724 GCA_016801105.1 Esox niger
TGATGTTTAGTGTACCATATAAAGGACCTGAATGCATTCTCCCATAAAGCGTTTATTACTGTCTGGTGATGGGACAGGTCTTCTCAGTAGGGGAGGGAGAAAGGGAAAGGCATGTCCTAAATCTCTCACTACGGTGCCCACACACACACACACACACACACACACACACACACACACACACACACACACACACACACACCATCCGTCCATGAACATAAATAACAACCAACGTGACACAAGAAATGAGCTACATACTGACAATCTAAAGCATATGCATTGTCCAGTACAAACGCCCACACAGTCCCCCCTCCAGCCAGTAAGTCTAGTAACACAGAGTCCACTCCAAGGTGCCACAGCTGGGCCTCCATCACCCACAGAGCAGACAGACATTCAGTGACTAGCTTCCCTGCCAGCCTGCAGGACGGCAGGTCTACGGTGGGTCCTGGCTCATGCTGTCATATCCGATATCTAGCAGGGATTTCCTGCAATAGAATCACCTAAGGATTCTAGACTTGGGCTGGGGTCACACTGTGCTGTATTTGTCTGCACAGGCAACACTACTGGAGTGCTTGGTGTCACAGCAGTCATAGAACGCTGGCCAAGCCCAGAACTGTGCTTTCATCCCTATTTAGGGCAGGCGCTAAGTGCTGAATGCTAACTGACTGACAGCCATGGTATAAGAGCACGGGTATGACATTACATCCGTTTTTACTGCTCTGATTGTATTGGAAACCTTTCATCCATATCTAAGGCAGACAAGTTGAACGGTCACTGGTTTGATTCTCAGAGCAAACAAATTGAAACAATTCCCAAGCGAAGTTGCTTAACTCTGGATGTGAGCCAAATGAAAAAACGAGTCGAACTGGCCTGGTTGTTCAGGAAGGCCTCTGCCTGCTTGACGTCTCTCAGGAAGAGATGGAAGATGTGCGCCTGCACCAGCACCTCCCTACGACTCTCCCACATCTCCAGGAGCTTGTTCCAGCCCACGTCCAGCTTCTGGAGCCACTGCTGCAGTGCTGCGTAGGGCAGGGGAGCCTCCTCGGCCTCCAAGAGCTCGTTGACCGCCTGGAGCCTCTCGTAGTCTTCCTCGTACCTCCCGATTTCCTCCTTCAGCGCGGCGTGGCGGTTGATCAGCCGCTCCGCCTCCTCCAGGGCGTTTGGCAGCTCGTCGCTGGCCGCCGCCGTCTGGGTCTGGACCAGCCACGTGAGGAAGGAGTCCAGGTCCTGAATGAACTGCTGCAGCCGCCCCGCCACCATCAGGGAGTCCTCGCACCCCTGCAGCGTGCGCTTCAGCTCCTCCCACTCCACGCTGATGCCCTCAAAGGGCACCAGAATCTCCACGGCCCTGGCCGGGTGCGCCACGGCCAGGTCCTCGGCCTCCTGCTGCAGGTGGAGCAGCTTGGGCTCCAGAACGGCCAGGGCCCCCTCCATGGTGGTGAGTCGGCGCTGCAGGGCCAGGACCCCGCCCAGGTCGCTGCCTACGTACTGCGTGGCGTCGATGGCCTTGCGCTTGTCCTGGATCTGGGACTTGATCTCAGCGCACTCCAGCAGGTAGTTCTGGAGACGGAGCACCGAGTCCAGGTGATGCTTCTTCTGCTCCACCATCTCAACGATTCGGTTCCATCTGAAGGGTTGGACGGGGTCACAAGGGAGTGGAGACAGATAGACAGGTGGAAAGAGGTAGGGGCAGACAGGAAGATACACAGATGTAAAGGGGATGGGGTAGACAGACGGGTGCACATTACAGACAGGTGTAAAGGGGCGGGGTGAAAAGACGTGTACAGACGGGGGTGGAGTAAAGGGGGTGGGGGTGGTTTGGAAGCTTAGAATTCACATTTAATTAATTTTGTGACTACAGAACTATTAATTTAGTAACTAAAGAAGCATTATCATTCATGTTTAAAATAATGTCATTTCCAGCACTTCCATTGCTGAACACAGAACATGAGGATTAAATCAATACTACAATTAATCAGATGGTTTGATAAAATGCATTTGAATCAATTTGGCTTTTTATTGACCCAATTTGGCTCTAGCTGATTTCCAGGCCCATCAATCTTGTTGCCATC
Source organism: Esox niger (assembly GCA_016801105.1). NCBI lineage: Eukaryota > Metazoa > Chordata > Actinopteri > Esociformes > Esocidae > Esox > Esox niger. The sequence continues at coordinate 2,070 of JACXGJ010014521.1, forward strand.
CAAAAAAAGAGGCGAGATTCATATACATTCAGCAACACATCTCTGACAAAATGTCTCGCCTCAACCTCCAGGCTTAAGGGCATCAGGATCATATAGACAATAATAAAAACACAAAGCAAACCTAAAGAGTGGGCAACTGTGTCACAGAGATTTAAATATCAACAAATGCTATAATTAGTTAGAATTAAACCCTTAACTGTTTGTGTCTGAGGCAGGATATAGCAAAGCCAGCAATGACACATTTTGGACAGGTTGCTCTTGCACCTGGTGGGTCAAGCAGTCGACACAGATGGTCTCCATGAGACAGGCGCTCTGCCAAGGTCAGACGGAACAGAACTAGGACCGCCGTCCACTGGCCTAGCCTGGTCTCAGGTCTGTTTGCCTGTGTCGACATGGTGTCATCAGTGTGTCTGGTCCAATCAGTGCCCTTCAGCCCTGTTCCAGGCTTATCAGGAGGCAACATACATGTGACCATCATGGCTTCTGTTACACCAATCTGGGCCAAATCAGCACAGTGGAACAGAATATTCTAATTATTATTCTAACCGCCCCCCACCTTGGCTTATATGGAAGGAAATTAGCCAAGAATGAGGTAACTGGGCCACTCAGAAAATATATATAATCTGTGCACTACACATCCTGTTCTGTATGAGGAGCAAGACATAAAAATACAGTAAATAACCGAGTGTGTTGTTTAACCTCTATCGGGTGAACAATAATTCACGTTAAGACATTTCACACAATGCTGCTAAGTCACAATCTCAGCACACAACGACAGGGCTCGCTTGAAGTGTCAATTACCTGCTGTTGAGATGGTCCTGACAACCTCTGACCTCTGTTGAGCTGGGGTGACCACTGTCCAGGAGCTGCTGTACGATCTGGTTCACATCCAGGATCCTTCCCATCAAGCTGTTCATCTCCTGATCCAGGCTCTCAAACCTACCGGGAGGGAGAATGTGTGTCTCGAATGCATTAGATCCGTCAGTTAGGAATGTTTGTTCTGTCATTTTCATGACCTTGTACAAGGGGAAGCTGAAGTCACATGACTCTAAAATGTTCCCCAGCATTGGAGACGCACCTGTGGGCTACAACCTCCACATCCTCAAGCCTCTCCGGCACCTCCATCTTGTCGAGCCACTGCTCCTTCTCGTCGATCCACACCTCGCAGGCATTGACCTCGCTGAACATGCGGTAGACGGCCAGCGCGTCGTGCAGCCACTGCTGCCTGAGGACGGCCACTTCGGCCACCTCGGCGTACAGCTGCTCCGCCTCGCCCATCCGGGTCTGCACCTCCTCCAGTTCCCGGTAGTGCAGTGGCAGCGCCACCATGTGTTTTCGCAGTGTGACGACGTGCAGCCGGTGTTTGTCCACGGCCTCGCGCACGCCCCGGTGCTTCTTGAGTAGCGACTGGGTCGAGTACTCATCGTGGCCGAAGTCCTCGCTGGACACCAGGCGGTAGGCGTCCTGCAGCCAGGCCAGCAGGTCGTCCGTCTCCGTGCTGAACTGGAAGAAGTTGAGCGCCTCCTGGAGGTGGCCGAGCCTCTGAGCCGCCTGGTCCTCCAGCCTCTTCCATTCCGCTTTCACCTCCATGATGCGCTCCTGGATGCCACCTGTGCCGAAGCTCTTCTCCGTTAGGATCTGCTTTCCCTTCTTCATGGTCTGCTGGAGGAGGGATCGGTGCGCCAGCAACTCTCCGGCCAGGGTCTTGTGTTTCTGGAGCAGCCGAAGTACACTGCTCAGGTCCTTGCCGCAGGTCTGGGAAGCCAAGATGGAGCTCTTCTCTCGTATCCAGGCCTCCGACTCCTCCAGCTCCTGGAAGAAGGCCCAGAGGTGTTGAGACTCCTCCAGCTCAGTGCGCCGCTTGGTGGCCAGCTGCTTTAGCTCCTCCAGGCAGGTGCTGACGTGGCTGACCCGGTTACAGATCACCTGGGGGTCACAGGGCTGGTAGCCTGAGGTGGAGACAGACAAGGAACATGGCTCACTAAAAACACTTTATTAGACTACATGTCTACATTGGAGTGTATCCAAACACTCCATTATCTGCATGTAAACGAAAAACAACTAGTAAAACTGTAACTAATATAAAGTTTAAAAATAAATAATGACTGGATCTCCACCAAACCCAGTGAAATTTTGTTCACATTTGTATTGCAAATTGACTTCGAGAGACATTAGTGAAGATCCCTGCTTGCCCTCTAGTGGGTTTCTGTGGAAATGTCTGGAACATTTACACGGCTCTATGTACAGGATTATATTTTACATGTTTTTAGTTCAATATCATCTTCAAAACATTTGTTTTTAACAGTGCACATTGACTGGACAAGAGGACCGCAACAGACATGCGACAACAATTGTCAGTACTTCTCGTCCCATCGATACCTGACGCTCTGAGGGCATGGTGGACACTTAGTGTCTTACCTTCGATGGTGGTGAATTTGAGAGCAGCGGCGTTGAGTGTCTGCACCCTCTCGGCCTGTACTGCTATGTCTGCCTCCTGGAGGCTGTGTTTCTGAAGCAGGTCGTCCACCTCCAGCAGGTGCTTGCCGAAGTCTTTGGACAGGAGCTGGACCTGGTGGTGAGAATGGATGTCGGTCACCTTACTGACACTGACCGGCGCATCAGCTGACCAGGCCGCATGTTATACATTCCCGACCACTGTCACAGATTAATGTCATTTCCTGTGTACCCAGCTGTCAGCCCACAATCTATGTTGCTGAGCCAACGCAATGAAAGGTTAGAAATGTGCTCATGCTAAGGAAAAAAACATGAAAATCTGTAGCCCGGATGAGACAACTGATTGGGGTCAACCCTTATCTGTGTCCTTTTCTCACCTGCATGTCCTCCATCCAGTCAATCATGTAGACCATGTCTTGGAAGGTCTTCTGCAAGGCGAGGTTCTTCTCCAGCCGGGCCTTCCTTCCAACTACCAGCTCCTTTAGCAGGCTCCACTGGCCAAGGATGTTCTCCTTGCGGGCCGAGATGCGCCGGATATCATAGTAGCCCTCAGCTTCCATCTCCCCGGCTAGCTCCACAACCACTCCGATGCGCTCCTCGTATGACGAGATGTCCGCCTCAATGGCCTCATGCTTCTTCATGGCCGCCTCCACTGCAGGCAGGTCGTAGCCGAAGTTGTCCTGGTGGGACGGAACATGCAAGTCGGGGAGATAGGAGTTCAGTAAGCTACACACAGGTAACTAGGTTTTATTGAGCCATGCCAAAGTCTATACAATGATGGTGTGACATACTTCACTATCCGTTCTGAAAGAATATTCCCAAGACATTCCATTCTCAACCCACATGTATAAGACAGCTGCTGTAAGAGTGATATGATACGTCCACCGTATGAGATACATTCGGGATAAATTCTAGTTGTGTTGTTTTCTACCTGAGACACAAGGCGCTGGTTCTCATTGAGCCAAGCCTGCCTCATGGTGGTCTTATGGTCAAACCGCTGAGCCAGCAGCTCCAGTTTCTCCTGGCGAATCAGCTCCTGCCGAAGGGCCACGCCTCGTTCATGCTCTGCCTTTTCCAACCTTTCCCACGCCTAGTCAAAATAACAGAAAAACATTGATCTGGTGCAGCATGGCAAAAACATTTTTTACATAAAGTGGAGAACGTGTCATTTATTTAAAAAGCACCAGGCTGTGATGGAATTATCTAATATCTGGGCGAGACCTGTCTCATCAGATTCAGTCATTTAAGTTAAGTGCCTTTCCTACTTGGACAATTGTTTGTTACCTTGTTGATGTCAGAGATGAGTTTCCCTTCGTGAGGCACGTATGGCTTCTGGTTGTTAGCTCTCAGCTTGCTTTGGATGGAGAAGAGCAGCACCTCTAGGTTCCCTTTCTCCTGGAACCTGGCACAGGACCAAACGCAAATTTCACAAGACAAAATACTGGGCACCACGCACTGGCGATGCATTTTAACGACAATTTCAATTTCCTCAATAACCTGCTTGAAATGTAAAATAACAGAAATTATATATTGATAACAAAAATGCAATACATTTTCTATTGTTAAATTACCCTACTCATCAATTCATTATCCATAAAAGGCAGGTTTCATTAACACAGCCAAGGCCATTATTACAAATGGCCTATAACTCCACACACTGACTAATTGTATACTCCAATTAGGATAACTAAGTACTGAGTACTCCCACGGGCATAGCCTGCCTGTGGTCATCACCCAGTCAGAGTCATATGAGGGCTGACCACCTCTGGCACCCAGTGTGTATGGGGCCACTCTGCTGGGTGAGAAGACTCCGGACAACAGAGACACATGATCCATTGTCCTGAGTCATATGACACGAAGCCTGGAGATTTGCTGGAGTTTTGGTTGCATAAATACTAAAATAGCTAAATACTGTAAGTAGCATGAATTGCTAAATACTGTAAGTAGCATAAATTGCTAAATACTGTAAGTAGCATAAATTGCTAAATACTTTAAGTAGCATAAATTGCTAAATCCTGTAAGTTTTTGTACCACATATCAAAGGGTATCAGACCTAGAACTATAAACAGAATAAACAACTGATTCTCATCCTAAAATAGAGCAAAAGAAATAGATACTGTGGATGGTGTTAAACATATGAAAGGTTTAGACTTCCTACTGAACATGCCTGGTATCATGTCATTTTTTGTAACCCTCTGTTGCCCCCCCATCTCTCCTCTACGCTGTTGAATCTTATCTATTCGTTTCTTCATCTCCCTCAGATTGAAAAGTAACTGGTGATCCAATGTACAGTTTGTGTGGTTTCCACCACGTTCTCTTACTTGATGGGCTTCTCGATGGTGCAGTAGGTGGTAAAGGCTTGAAGCTGTTGCTGAACACCTGTTAAGGAGTTGGCAAACTTTTGGTTGCTGATGATGCCGATGGTCTTCTCGATCCACTCCAGCAGCTCCGAGGCCAGAGCTTCATATCGATCGATCATCTTCTGGCCCTCAATGGCATTATCCAGCACCTGTGTGGAACATCAGTGGATATTTAATCTATAACATGTTCAACAGTAATGTCCAGCAATAATGTGTACAAAACACATCTCACAGGCGTGATCCAAACACGCTATACATATCAATCTCAGTGTATCCTGAGATAATGTGAGGCGGTACGATATCGATTTAAATCCTTGCAAAAGGTAGGGATGGGATACACTGTACCATTCAAATTTAAACTAAAAGAATTTAGCATTACACACAACGTGGGAGGCGTGAATGCAAGTGTAGCTGCCCTGATGACAATCGCCTGATGGAATGCCATTAAAACTTAAGTTTAGCGCAACAGGCTCATGGATCTGTTCTGTGAACGGCCAAGTGTTGAAGTGATTGACAGTCTGATGAAATCCTCATGGCTGTTTGTATCTACGCCACACAACAAGTAAATACATGATAAAGGTTACATGACAAGACTTCGCTATGCCTGCAGGGCACACAGAGAACATAAAATAATAATTAAATAAGACCTATACTCCATGTAATCTATATGTGACTCTGTTAGATCGATTGGAAGAAATGTGTGCGAGCAGTGTATGTGGTGAATGATATTTAACATAAACCGTGTAACGTGAGCGTTATTTCCTCAGATTCCGGTCACAACCGGCGGTATCATGCACAGCAGTACCCAGGGTTAAAGAGTGAAAGTTAGCATTCTGGTGTACCTTTCCCACTCTCTTGCCCTCAACTCGGAGGGCTTTCATCTTGGAGAAGTAATGGTAGTAAGACACCACATAGGTTATTATCGACTTCTCATCTGGATTCTCTGTATTCACGTCTGTGGAAGGACAACAGTAAACAAGCCTTTATATCACAGAGAAGCGTATGTACGGAGTATACATCATCAGCAGACAAACTCTGTTCTAAAATAGCCTACATACCATATTCAAATGAATTGCCGTCACGTAGCGGAACGTCTGTTTAAGTTTACACGAATGGTTGAGGTTGTTGTCTCAAAGCTGTTTTGGTCGTATGTGCAGTGTTACCTTCAGGGTCCAGGAGTTTGGTGAGCCCCAGGTTCTGCTCAGCGACGTTGAAGGCTTGCTGGAGGTTGTGTGTGGCATTGGACCGGATCAGCTTATGGAATTCAATCAAATCAGGCCTACAGAAATGCAAAGTGGATCAGTCAGTTCACTTTCCGAATAATCAAATTCACATAAAAAATTTTTTCCAACCAGACGAAAGCCTAACACCCAAGGCTGACCTGTGTCGGTGAATGAGAGCGTTGAAGGCGAGGCCATCTCTCCAGCAGGTAGTGAAGTTCTGAATGTTGACCTCAGAGTACCTACAATACAGTTCAAACACAACAAGAACCATTGGTCAAAAACAGACATCGGAAGGCAAATATAATTAATCTAAGACACAGCATGCAACAAAACTGGTGAAACAACGGTAATATTCTGAAAGTGGAAACCGTTTAGAAAGATTGACAAACTGTGGGCTTTTTGGCTGACAGACTCACCCAGCAGTTTTCATCTGGCACCAGAGAAGAAGGGCATCCTTAGCCGATCGAGTCTCCCTGTTGTCTTCACACTCAATCTTAATCACCTGGATCTACAAACACAAGAAGGAAGTGCACATGACAACCACAGTCAAGACTCTCCTCAGATCAGCAAGATCACCAAATTGAAAGTAGTCAAACACACCCATGTTTATTTTATATCAACAGTTTTTCACTCCGCTTTTGTGTTATCCAAGTCCTGATTAAGGCCCATCTTCATCACAGCAAACCCCAAAACCCATGTTTCTGATCAGTACGGAAAACCTTCACAAACCAAAACCCAGTTCATTTCAACAGCTACATTAAGACTAACAACTGACCCATATCCCAGTTCCTTTTAACAACCACACTATGCCTCACCACTTGCTTGCATGGCTCGTCAACCCAAACATGTCTTTCATCCTAGGCCACAGAATCCTGACAAAATCACTGTTGGAGCTCATCCTACATGACAGTTCTTGGCTCAATCACATCACACTGACATGATCCATCTTAATGGCTGGGCTGGAACCCTAGAATCTGCTAGGCAAATGGAATCAACCAATGGTATGGCATCCACTCAGACACCCTCACACTGAAAAGTTACTGGAGGATCTGCCATTGTACAGGACTCAGGGTGTCCACGTCCAGGGAATGGAATGATCATAACATAACAATAACAGTAATTCGTAACTAGGACAAATACTAGTCATTGTACAAAATCAATCAAATACAATAATAATTTTTTTTAAAGAATACTTACTTAAAGGAAACAACACTTGTTGTTTCCTTTGTGGTGTCTGAAGTTTTTCTCCTTGTTTATTTTTATTATAAAATAAAGAGGAAAACATTTAAAGCTAACAAACTGCTACCCGGAATCATATCAGCTTTCACCACTACTGCAAGTTTGGTGTATTTTGCACCATTGCTGGTTCCCAGAAGCAGGGCCACAATAGCAATACAGATGGCGTTAAGAAAGGGTCATAAAATGCAGCCCTGTGGAACTCTGGAAGTTCTTAAACCAATACTATAAAGCAAATACATAACTAGGGAAACATCTAGGACAATTCTGTAGCCTAGCATGAAGTCTGAGTGGTCACCATTCATTACACCACCTTTTGGCATTATTGTTGTATCTATCAGACAAGTTATTGACTGAAGGAAGATACATTACTGAAGAGTGTACATCATACTACTGGGTTGTGAGAAAGCGTTCCAAAATAGCCAGGCATGAAAACCTTGAGATCGGTAGGAAATCATCTAATTGCAGGTATTACCACTTAAATAGAGCAGCAGAACAAGGCCAGCCTTTGACACCTTATAATACCTGACACAGTGGATGCATCAAACATGTGTGATAGTGGCTCCAAGATTAGAGGTATGGCAAGCCGCAGAAGACACAAATAAAGCAGCTCTTTAGCTAAAAAAGCATTGTTATCTCTTAAAATAACCTAATAGTTTGGGTGCAAACCATGGGGCCTTTCAGACCCCCAATGTTTTTGTGGTACATTTTCCTATATTACAATAATGGCTTGTTGATCTCCCATATAGGAGGCGTGCTGAGGCATAACTGTTATTAAAATCACTGCACAATTTTGTATATTATAAGACCAGCTACTTCCACTTATGTTTGCATAGATTTGATTCCGTTGATTTCAACATCCACAGATGTCTGAACTAAACCGAATCTAAACCCGAAGTATACAACAGCTGTCTGTAGCGGGTTCAGATGTGTCTGGACTGGACTTCCACATTCTAGTGCATAAGTGACGAGAAGCAGAAAGGTTGCTGGTTAAAATCCCCTAATGGACAAGGTGATGTGTCGTTACTAATGTCTGTTACCGTGGTGCCGACTCCACCCCCTGAAGGTGCAGAGGCACAGCAACAAACAGGCAGAACAAAGAGACTCATACATGGGTATAATACATATATAATATAGACATGTATAATATAGTACATGTGTGAAATAGGACAAAAATATGCACTCATTATAATTTGTACTTATCTGGGGGCAGAACCCATTAGAACAACATCCGTTTGCAAGTATCTATTTACGCATTTCATGGTCATTCAGCAGGGTCTCTAATTTAAAAAGAGAGATAAACAACAACATATCTCAGTCAGAGCGAGAAAAGGCCATTGCTGCAAATGATATTGTAGCTAAAGTGGTCTGGTTTTTTTTCCGTCCACTGAGCGTTTAACATCACCACGACCAGTTTTAAAGCTGTTAAAAACGTGCAGGTGACAGTTGGAAGCAAAGACAGGTATTCTATTGCAATCATCTTTTAGCTCCAATACCCTATAGAGAAACTTGAAAGAATATCATTGTCTCTTCATTCGGAATAATGCCAGTCCATCTTGTACCGGCTCACATTCCTAAATCAGGATGATTTGAGAAACCCTAGATCAAACTGCATGGCATCCAGATAAACAGCATAACAAGATGCCAGAGAGATAAAACCATCTCACAGTGACATACAGGCAGACACACATCCCACACAGCCACCACAAACACAAGGACATGGCAAACAAACAAGAGCAGTGAAGTTAACAAATATAGTGAGGTTGTCAAGTTTGTGACTGTTTTAAAATGAGCTCCTGGAGGTAGTTTACCTAGGCCTTTCCTCTCTCTGCCCATTCCTCTCTCTGCCCATTCCTCTCTCTGCCCATTCCTCTCTCTGCCCATTCCTCTCTCTGCCCATTCCTCTCTCTGCCCATTCCTCTCGTTGCCCATTCCTCTCGTTGCCCATTCCTCTCGTTGCCCATTCCTCTCTCTGCCCTTTCCACACTCTCTCCTTTCCTCTGGCTGCCTACTGCAGTGGCACGGCCTTACTTGCTGACTGGACAGAGGAGACCCAACCAGTCCAAAGGTAAATGTGGGGTGAAAGAGAGGCAGAAAGGAGGAGAAAGGATGACAGAGTGAAGAGGGACAGGAAGGGAGGGGAGTTGTACTGGACTGAAAAGAGGAGTGTGAGAACAGTGACAAGACAACAAACAAATGCAGCAACGATGACAGCGAGGAGGATGAGAGGCAGAGAGGGTGAATGAGAGGCCAAGAGTTGGGAGGAGAGGAAGAGAGGAGGGAGTAGAGGAAGAGGGGAGAGAACGGAAGGCAGGGAGGGTGGAGACGAGGCAGAGAGACAGAGCAGGGAGGGTGAAGGAGGAGGACAGACCTTGGCTGCATCTTGCCATGCCAGGAGCCCCACCCCTCGCCCCTTACAGCACAAATCAGTTTCCAATAATGTGCTCCTCCTCTTTCACTGCGTGCGAAATTGAAGAGGCCTTCCCCTGGCCAGCCCCACGGTCAGTGCAGTGGAATAGGAACCTGGCCGACAGTGTGCCAGTGAACCTGCGGTGGCGTTCAGAAAGCAGCCCGATAAGCCAGGCTACGCTAGCTGCTCCGGTCCAGACTTGTCAGCCGCCACAGGACTGGGTCCCTGACTCACACAGAGCTACGCTCATCTGAATAATGCAAAGCGAGCATTTATGCATAGTCCACCGCCATCGTAAAAGAAAATCAAAAGAATCACGCAGTTATGCGCTACTCACAAGCCTGGCCACCGTGCCGTCAAGTCCAGTAAGGCCTTATGTGTTTGGTCCCGTCTAACGTGCGCGTGTCTCAGAGGCAGATGTCAGACAGTATGTCCTTGTGTGTGAAATCCAACTACGATCGGGACCCGGGTGACATTGAAGCTCTGCTAGTAACGTCACACAGCGATGACTCAGCATGTTTCACGGCTTCTCCATGTGGAGTATTTTGGCCAGTCTATAATGCACTCCCAATTCTGGCCATTGTGTTGTAACTGAAGACAGCGGTGAAAGCAGCATGACTGCTGTGTTGTAATCGTGACACTGATCGCCACTGCGTGCTGACAGCAGAGACTTAAGAGGTGGACATCTTCATCGAACAGGGTTAGTTCTGTCTCAGTCTCAGGTGGGTTCCCCTTACATTATATTTAGGTATTTTTGCAGGCCCCAATTGCCAGAGCAACATATAGTAGTGAGAGCATATATTTTTGCACTGGGCCCCTGTGGTAATTGAACCAACAACCTTGAACAAGTGCCATGCTCAACCACCAGAGCTAAGGGTCTTACACTGTCTAAAAAGGGATCTCGTTCTTCAGCCCAGCCCTTCTTTTTCAAGGAAAACTATTTTGGGTTCCAGGTTCTCGTAATTTAAACGGAAATATTAAGTTTTATCACTGCCATAGATTGCCTGTGATGTCAAAAAGGCATGTATCAGTCAGAAACTATGGTGCTATAATAGTTCATCACTAACAGCAAAATAAATTATCCTTGCAACCAGACATCCCCAGTCATCCCTGCTGGACCTGGAAGACCAGAATATCTGCCCAGACGTGACGCTAATAGCAGGTCCAGAGGAAAATGAAAGACGTTAAGCTAATAGCAGGTCCAGAGGAAAATGACAGACGTTAAGCTAATAGCAGGTCCAGAGGAAAATGACAGACGTTAAGCTAATAGCAGGTCTAGAGGAAAATGAAAGACGTTAAGCTAATAGCAGGTCCAGAGGAAAATGACAGACGTTAAGCTAATAGCAGGTCCAGAGGAAAATGACAGACGTTAAGCTAATAGCAGGTCCAGAGGAAAATGACAGACATTAAGCTAATAGCAGGTCCAGAGGAAAATGACAGACATTAAGCTAATAGCAGGTCCAGAGGAAAACGACAGACATTAAGCTAATAGCAGGTCCAGAGGAAAACAACAACAGCAGATGGGAACTACCTCACAGGAGCTGGCTGAATCCTCACAAGAACAACATCACTCGCAGTCAAAACAACAGGGCATGAATCTGCTAGGACATGTCAGTTAGGACAGGTCAGTTGGTGTGTCAGTTAGGACGGGTCAGCTTAATCTCTACCTGGAAGCGAAGGATGATGGTCCAGATGAGGCCGAGGGTGAGACGGTGATTGCCATCAACGATGTCATGAGACCCGACGTTCTCCAGGTGGACCCTCTGCTCCTTGAGGAACTGCAGGGCCTTGTCCACGTTCTCCAGGCAGTGGATCCGCATCCGTCCCCGTGTTGGCCTCGGCTGGGAGAGGGACATCGGTGGAGGTGATAAGGGGGATGAGGGGAGGACGACAGAGGGAAGGGGGTTGAGGGGACGATGACAGAATGAAGGGGGATTAGGGGATGATTACATACATTTGTGGGGTGAGGGAAGGATGACAGAGGGACAGGGGGTGAGTGGAGGGTGACGCAGGGAAGGGGGTGAGTGAAGGGTGACACAGGGAAGGGGGGTGAAGAAGAGGGAGAGAATGAGAGACGGCATAGCATTGGAATGATTTATTGTCGGCTAGGAATGAGGTTGTGGGCCAGATTACGTGTAGACCAACCAGCATTTCTCCAGACAGGACTTCCAACAGCCTGGTGAGCATGTAGCCATCCCGCAGGTCATTGTAGAGGTCAGCGATGCGACAGGACACTCTGGCCAGGTGGGAGTTCACCCACTTTGTGAAGGTCTTCTTCTGGACAGCATCCCTCTCTTCTGCAGAACAGAGGAGAAATGTACATTGCTCAGGACATTTTAATGTACATAACACATCTGAGATGTGTCCCAACACCCAACAGTCTTGGATGGGACTACTCTAACTTGCCAATTGTACAGTATGACAGATCCTAAATAAATGTACATATAGGGAGGTCTGTTGTATGTAGGTGATGGAGCTGTGACTGTAAGCGATGAAACTGTGACTATGAATCTGTGACTAAGTGATGTAGCTGTAACTAATTGATGGAGCTGTGACTATGGGATGGAGATGTGACTAAGGGATGGAGCTGTGACTAAGGGATGGAGCTGTGACCAAGGGAAGGAGCTGTGACCAAGGGAAGGAGCTGTGACCAAGGGAAGGAGCTGTGACCAAGGGAAGGAGCTGTGACTAAGCGATGGAGCTGTGACTAAGCGATGGAGCTGTGACCAAGCGATGGAGCTGTGATTATAGGTGATGGAGCTGTGACCAAGGGATGGAGCTGTGACCAAGGGATGGAGCTGTGATTATAGGTGATGGAGCAGTGATTATAGGTGATGGAACTGTGACTAAGGGATGGAGCTGTAATTATAGGTGATGGAGCTGTGACTAAGGGATGGAGCTGTGATTATAGGTGATGGAGCTGTGATTATAGGTGATGGAGCTGTGACCAAGGGATGGAGCTGTGATTATAG
>JACXGJ010014522.1:0-14722 GCA_016801105.1 Esox niger
TCACAAAATCTGAGTTACTCTTTTTTTACATTTTATAAAGGTACAATACAATACTGTTTGATAAAGTTATGGGAAGGATATGCTGCTTTAAATGTTGATAATCTGCTGTACTTAGTTCAGAGAAAAAAGGCTTGAAAGATCCACACTTGCCAGAGAGCTGGTCTTTGTTTATGTCCAGTCTGTGTAGTTTACACTCTCTATGGCCGTAACTTCACTCAGCTATTTAAGTTTTCAAATGGGGACACTCTGGCCTTGTGCTAAACTGGTCTAGTTGGTGCCTAATAAACACATAAAACATCAAACCAAATTAAATTAAAGTTCCTATGGACTTAATACAGTTCATCAAGAAAAAACTGTTCCGCGAAGGTGTCTCAAATGACCAACCCCCGCCACACACACAAACACATTTCATGTTTTTTCTAGAAATCTACTAGGGTCACAACTTTCCTCCACAGTGCTGATCCAGAATCTGTCCTTGGAAACAGGTCAGATCAAACTGGTGGCAGATCTACTTTAGCATATGGATAGTGAAGTATGACCCATGACAGTACAGTAATTTTATTTTTATTAACTTTTACCTTTTTGACCTAACTTCAAAAGTTAAATGCAATATGCATCTTTATATGTAAAAAAAAAGCCTACAGTGTCAAAATAACACTGTAAAATAGCAAGATCTGTGTAAATAGCAACCTGTGAATTGTATGTTAAAATCTAGCTCCCTCCAGTTCATTAAGCTTCACAGCTGGGAACATGTTTGGCATCTTCTGAATATGGAGAAGAGAGGCCCACATTCATGAAACCTTGATGTCAACGCATCATGATAATCAGATAAAGCCATAGACGCAAGACCGCCCTGCACCTGTCCTTATTAACATATGACACACCTGTAATTTATGTGGGTGAGGCGATCATCAATCTATGAATTGACAGATTTCAACATTAATTATTGCTTGAAACAGCAAATTAACCATTCGTCATTCTCCATGACAAAATCAGCTCAGTAACAGAACACTTTCACGTTTTAGCCCAGAGCCAAAGTCCTTTAAAAGAGTAAGCTCTGTCCTCATTAGGGTTATTGTTTGACCCAGATCAACCAATTTATTCATACTCTTATTAGACTCTTATTTAAGACATGTTAACTAATCATGATGCCTCCAAGTAGCCTATGTCCATACAGCCTGAGTGACATAGGAAAAGCAAGGCAGAGCAAGTTCATTAGTTCAGCGCATTACAAACACAAAGGCATTTCAAACCATACATGCATGAACAACAGAAATGAGAGAAAATGCAGAATGAAGTGAAATAAATAAAACAACAACAGCCTAGAGTAGTGATATATACAGCTCTGGAAAAAATTAAGAGACCACTTTCTTAAGTCAGCATCTCTACATGTATGGCAGACATTACATGTATGGCAGCCATTCCGCTCCAGTGTCTGTTAAATTACAACACATGCACACCTCATTTTTTTAATGAGGTACTGATTAGGTGATTACTGGAACCAAATCCAATTTAATGAGGAAAAGTATAAAAACCACTGCTGTGGTCATAACTATCATCTTGCAATAGGACCAGCTGGATGGCAAAAACAGTGCAAGTAGTACCTCAAAGGTGATTTGAAAGAAAAAATCATATTCACCATGACAAAAGAATTGTAAAGAAAAGCACTGAGTGAGGACAAGAAGGGATCAATTCAGTCTTTCCTGGCAGAGGGATACAGTGAGAGTCGGGTTGGAAAATTTCAAAGACGGCGTTTCAAGAACAAAGTCAAGCAACAGACAATAGGGACAATAAAGCTACAGACTGGCAGAGGGCAAAAATAACAGTCCACTGACCGAGATGCCCATTAACTATTTCGAATGTCACTCAACAACCGTAGGGTGACATCAAGTGATCTAAAAAAAAAGATTGTCAAACAGCAGTTGGGATGAAGTGCACGGCAAGGACAGTTTGAAACAGGCTCCTAGGGGCAAGGCTGAAGTGGTACAAAGCTAGAAAAAAGCTCTTCATCAATGAGAAGCAAATACAAGCCAGGCTGAAGTTTGCAAAATACCATAAAGATTTGGACCGTAATGGAATGGAGTAAGGTCATCTTCTCTGACTAGTTGCATTTTCAGCTTTGCCCAACACCTGGTCGTCTAATGGTTAGACGGAGACCTGAAGACACTAACAACTCACACCCACTGTGAAATTTGTTGGAGGATCGGTGATGATCTGGGGATGCTTCAGCAAGGGGATGCTTCCTAAGTTAAAACATTAGTATTTTTGTTGTTGAAAATTAATATGAATTCGTTTTCTCTGCCTTATTTGAGGTCTAAAAACAATGCATATGTTATGGCTATTTTGACCAGTTGTGGTTTTCTATAAATAAATTCTAATAATACATTTGGAATTTGGGAGTATTGTTGTCTGTAATTTATAGAATAAAACAAAACAAATAATTAAATTTTACTCTAACACATATATCAGGCTTCTTTGAGGGAGAAAAAGGAGCAGTAGACCGAGGAGTTGTAAGAGTATCAGTTTAATCTTAGAAACGAAAAGAGTGGTTGAACAATGCTCACGGTAACGAGACAATAACACACAAAGACCAGGGGAGCAGAGGGAACATATATACTTGGGGAAATGACTGTGGATGATGATCAGGTGCACTAAACAAGACAACAGGTGAGGTGAGTTGATGAGAGGGGTGGTGGTGTCAGAAGGCCGGTGACATCGAGCGCCAAAGCCTGCCCCCTGCAGGGGGAGGATGTGTAGCAGAGGGCACAGTTGTCACCACATACCTATGAATGATGAGTAAAACCAGAGAAACCATTCTGTGGTCTCTTTATTTTATCCAGAGCTGTATATTTAATATTGTGCAATGCTTGTAGCACATGTGTCATGTCATTTTATATTGCCTATTATTATAATTGTGTTGTTACTAAGGCTAATACAATTGTTATTTTCTGTGATGATTATGGACTTAATGCGATTCAAGCATGATCTTATTTTTTGGCGTTGATTTACATGGTCTCCGATAAGAAGTACGTTTGATTGTAAGGATACTATAAAGAAAATATTGATAAATACCAGCTCCCGTCAAATTTTATCGTATGCACTTTCCATGAATGAGGGCCAGTGTGATGACATCCCTGTTTGTCCGGGTCCAAGCAAGGACAGGGTCCTCAGGGTTGGACTGTCAATAGACAGTTTAGCTTGAAGATCACCTGCACAGCTGGTGTAGCCTTGGATTACCTTTTATTTATAGAGTACATTTTGAGGAACAAAAAACATAATATTGTACATGTGGGGCCTGCTCCAACATTGGTTGCTTAGGAACAGTTTTTCATTCAATATAAGAATTGCATACATTAGAGTTTTTTTTTTTAAAATGAATTCAATGTGTATTGTTATGGTGTTAAGTCATTATGTTTTGTCTAATATTGAGGACCATGTTAGAAATACATTTTTAACTATGCTTTCACATGCTATTCTCTGGGTGTCATCTTGTGATGACATTTGTTAACCTAAATAAAGCCATACCATACCTTAGTTGTGAAAGCCTTCACCACAAGATGTTCCCTCCCTTGCTGGTCCAGGATGGCTGAGGCCTCAAACAAAAGGTGCTGCAAGATGGGCCTCTGTCCATTTTAGGTTGTGCATCTTCGGCCCAGATAGATTTCTCCCCTTGCTGTTAATAAGGTTTTCTTCATAAAGTTGATGTGTTAGAAGCAGGAACAATGGACAAACGTAAGGATCTAAGCAACTTTGACAAGGTACAAATAGTGATGGCGAGCCAACTGGGTCAGAGCATCTCCAAAACTGCAGTCCTTGTGGGATGTTCCTTGTCTGCAGTGGTCAGTGCCTGTCAAAAGTGGTCCAAGATAGGAAGAGGCGAACCTGCGACAAGGCTCATTGATGCATGTGGGGAGCGATGGCTGGCACTATGGCACCATGGCACTATGGGAAGAAGGCAATGTGATGTTTCGGGCAATGTTCTGCTGGGAGACCTTGGGTCCTGCCATTCATGTAGATGGTACTTTGACACATATCACCTACCTGAGCATTGTTGCAGCCCATGAACACCCTTTCATGGCAACGGTATTCCCTGGTGACATTGGTCTCTTTCAGCAAGATAATGCACCCTACCACAAAGCAAAAATGGTTAAGGAATGGTTGAGGAACACAATGAGTTCAAGGTGTTTATTTGGCCTCCAGATATTAGGCAGGTGATCAGAATGTTACGGCTGATCGGTGTATGTCCTCTTTTCTATATTGCACAGGAAGTCATAGTGAAACATGACCAATGCATCCCAAATGTGCAATGTGTCCAGATGGACATCCAAGTCTAAAAGCCACCGGTGTGGAATATAGCACACTGACCATTTGTGGTCTGTGTGCAGGTCTGACAGCAAAGCCTCAACCCAGCGCTCAAAAGGACAACATAATCTCTTGCTGGCATGAAGGCGGTGGTGAATGAGAGAATACGTGTTGTTCAATAAAAAAATATTTCAAACCATTTTCCTTTCCAGGGAAAAGTGGAGTGTAACTCCATAGACAGTGAGCACCTTGTACCATTGGGGAAGAGTGATTGCACCATTAATAAGCCCATCTTCAAGAGCAATTCAAAGGTCTGTTCTTACTTTTCCTTTTTAATGAAAATATTCATTACATAAAATGGGGGAATTTGTAACATAAAACTTCAAGTTGTATAAAGAAATCAGTCAAAATATTTTTTTATATTAAATCAATTAATTCGAAGAATTTCACATAACTAGTAATACAGATGTGTGCATGTAAAAAATTGTTCTTTTACTCTTGCACATTTCTGGTGTATTTATATATTTATACATACATATATATATAAATACAAACACACCTTTAATAAATGGGAAGGATGAGCTTGAAGAAATGTAATCATTTAAAATCCTTTTTAGTGCTATATACAATATACAATAATAGACAGTCCATATGAAGGTATTTCCAACCTTTTTTGAAACTACACATTCATTCTATGTTAACAGTACAGACACAGAAATATCCTGCATGTTTTTGGGATTTGAATTAAGCTCATAAGGCATCTTCAAGAAGGAAAAGATTCATTACTTTTCTTTTGAAGTCCAAATATGTATGTAGTAACTAAGTAACTTTAAAACAACTAATACATTTTACATTGTTGTTTCCTAGGTTCTCTTTGTAATCTCCTATGGAATAGATAGTAAAAGTCACTTTGAACAAATTGTGACTTTCACTGCAAATGCCTCAAGGTATGTATGGACCTAGCTTAGTAAAATTGTATTTATTTATTTATTATTAATTGTTAGAATACACCCCCATTAAATAAATATTTAATGTTACCTGACCCCTTATTCTATTGTCTAACTGATTGCGTAGCTTAAATTACATTAAGGATATTTAAACATGAAGCGATAAAAATGTATTATAGTATGTTATTCGTTTTATGTATTTTTTGTGCTAATAATCGCCTGTGTTTTTAAATCTATATTTTGTTTTCACAGTTCATGGTCACCGCCAATTTTTTTCTTGGAACATATTCTGAATTATTTCATATTTTGAAGTATACTAAAACTGAGTAGTGGTAAAGTTTTGCTGTCAATTTTTATTTCTAATTCCTGTCTGATCCCATTTAGTGGAAATAATGCACACGCCCCAGATAGTGAACTTTACAAAGTAAAAAGGATTGGTGTCAAATACAGCATTTATGTTTTGATCACAAGGTTTGGGCTGTTTATTAAATTAATTATAAAATGTTATTTTCCAATACAAATATTTTATTCACTGCTTATGTTAATGTTAATGGGCACCATCACAACTAAATCAACAGTGTCAATTATTTATAATGGTTTTGTTGGTTAATCTGTTTAGACATGAGGATTCGACCAGGTACATTAATTTCACTGCCGGGAAAAATATTATGCAGAAACACGTGAATCAATCATTTGTGGTAAGAATTACATTCTATGCAGTTATCTTGATCTCAGTGGAATATAATTGAGCTAATGTAAAAAATCATCTCATTCTGTCTAAGGTTGTGAATTATGTAAGAGACTTGAATCTTACTGTGAAGATCAAGGTGCCAATGAAACTTGGAGATAAATATATCTGGGCTGATAAAGATGCTTTTAAGGTAAGAATGCATATCATTTGTTGAGTAACAATTTCCCATACTTACCCCCCAAATGTAATACAATTAAAAAAACATTTAAATATAATAAAATTGTCAATTTAATTTTTTTTTTATTAGATTAACATGAAGTTTTTTTCAGATTCCAGATTGTCACAGAGAGAATGATGAGAAACCTATTGCCACAGATTTTGTGAACAAACTGAAGAAAAATGCTGCTGTGGTGAAATATTGCTTGTTTTGTGTTTTTGGAAAAACTTTGTAAAAATGTTCATAAAGTAAATATGTGTAAAAATTATATTTTAACTGAGGTCATCAAGATTATACTTATTACATATGGGAGCAATTATAAGAAAACATTTTAATAGATTTTTCCCTAAAGTTACATAATTGATTTTAAAACAAATAAATCTTTCTTCTTTCTTTTACAGGACTGCTCTGTTGCAATGTGTAGGGTTTTTGTGTGCAGTACTTTCATGAGAAAAGAGGCTCGCAAATCGTACAACATTGCTGGTGATGTCCACTCTGGATGGATAGAACAGGTAATAAATGAAAAGAAGGGGAATGAAAACGTGCAATACAAAATATGTTTTAACAAATAGATGACTAGTGATATACACAGTTCCAGGAAAAAATTAAGAGACCACTGAACCACCAAAAGGAAAGTTACGAGTCAGTAACAGAAGGGCAAAAATTAAGAGAACACTGCAAATTGACCAATTCTCTTCCTCACTCAGAACTTTACTTTTCAACTTTTTCGAAAGGAAACAAAAAGTGCATTGTCTCTTGATTTTTTCCTGAGTTTTATATACATACATACATATATATATATATATATATATATATATATATAAAACCCTTCTCTTCCTATGTTGCCCATGTTATTCTTTGCATTTTTGGTCTCTTTCTTTTCTCTCAGATTGGTCTTGAGTCTGCCCACTTTCGCTTGGTCAGCAGTGCCACATTGGATTATGATAGAAACCAATACATCTATTTTTCTTCAGACTCCAAGAACAACCCACCTGTCCAGACGGTAGCACCATGTTGTAATTTTCACATGCAGTATCAACTTGTATTGTTAGTTAGCCTATTCAGCTTTGTTGAAATTCCATGTGTTTGTCATCTACAGATTGAAACTGAAGTGGAGGTGTACCCTGAGATTGATTTCACAAAGGAGATTATTGGTGGTTCTGTGGGAGGTCTGCTCCTGTTAGCTTTGATCACTGTTGGGCTTTATAAGGTATTAGACTGACAATTAATAAAAAACTACATGGATGACATAAGCCATTTAACATTTGCTTTTACTGTAGGAATGTTTTGTTTGGTGGCAGTGGTGGGGAGTCGTATTTTAGAAGGACTCAGTGTTTCCCTCTTGTAATAAGCGCTCTGCCGCTGCTAAATTGTGATGCTCCACCACAGAAACAGATTTTTTTTCGCATGCTGTGTGCAGCCTTGTCCGGAACTGCTTTCGCATTATGTAGTGGGGCGCCATTGTAGGATGGAGGCCGGCCAGAAGGAAAGTCCAGATCTTCATCTACTTTAGTGGGAGGAGTCAAAATACATTGATCAGTAGTCCCTACAAGACACTGCCTAAATATTTTATCTATCTCATCTTTTCACTGTTGAAATATATAATTCGTATAGTGGTTAACTTAGTAAGAACTTCATCTGTTGAAAATCAAGGGAGAAAAGAGAGCTTTATTAAATGCACCACAACAGATTTGCCTGATGTTATATTTTCAATCGATCGCACAGTAAAAATTATTGCTAGCGGTTATATACATTGAATTGCATGTATCTATCACAGATCACATTACATCCACAATGGTTAATGTAAACATTTGACATTCCAGAGGTTGGCAGAGTGTGAATCTAAACACAGATGTTTATGTTGTTCTGATTATCTAGTCACATTTAACTTTCAATGAAACTATTTATATGACTCTACACCACATGCTGTGAGCTTTGTAACCAATTGTCCGTTTTCTATTCTCGGGTAATGCAGAATATTCCACTTCTTTGCCTTAAAAAACTATTAGATTGCTTTCGCAGCATGTTTGGGTCATTGTCCATCTGTAAAGTGAAGCGCCGTCCAATGAACGTAGCTGACAATATATCCCTATACATGTCAGAATTCATCCGGCAGCTTCTGTCTTCCGTCACATCATCGATAAACACTAGTGTCCCAGCGCCATTGGAAGCCATGGAAGCCCATGCCTTCACACTACCTCCACTGTGTTTTACAGCTAAAGTGGTATGCTTTGGATCATTATCCATTCCAAGCCTTGTCCATACAGCTTGATCTTAGTTTCATCTGTCCAAACAATGCTGTTCCAGAACTGGGCAGGCATGTTTAGATGATTTTTGGCAAATCTGGCCTTTTTATTCTTGAGGCTTATGAACGGTTTGCACCTTGTGGTGAACACTCTGTATTTGCTCGTCTTCATGGTAGACTTGGGTAATGATATGCCTATCTCCTGGAGAGTGTTCTTCACTTGTCTGGATGTTGTGAATGTTTTTTTTACAATGGGAAGGACCATACGATCATATACCACTGTTGTCTTCTGTGGAGGTCCAGACCTTTTTGTGTTGCAGAGCTAACCAGGGCATTATTTTTTCGCCAGCTATATCTATATTTTAAAATGTTTGCAGCTGATGGATGGTCTGTTTCACTTGCATTGAGAGCTCCTTTGTCCTTGTGTTGTGGGTTCACAGCAATTGCTTTCAAATGCGAATGCCACACCTGGAATCAACTCCAGTCCTTTAACTTGCTTAATTGATGAAGAAATAATGAAGGAATAGCCCACACCTATCCATGAAACAGCTTTTGAGTCAATTGTCCAATTACTTTTGGTCCCTTGAAAAAGAGGGGGCTACATATACAAGAGTTGTAATTACTAAACCCTTCCTTCAATTTGTACCCACAAATTAAAGCTGTGAGACTGAACTATAAGTACATTTTCATTATTTAACTGTAACTTGAATATATTTTGATAAAGGATGTACTTTTAAACGTATGTTGATATATCCGTATGTCATTCAAACTCGGCCAAGTATTAACCACTTTCCTGCTGCTTTTACAAGATGATGTCCTGCAGCTAGGGATGGCTGGCTGCCCAACATCATGCCCTCTTGACCTTATACCCGAACAGAAGCTTTTCACATTGTCCAAGCTAACTCTTCCCTGGTATAATTTTCATTGATCTCATCATTGCCTGACAATGACACACCACTGCATCCTACATTCTACCCTCTCTGATTTGAGCATCTCAGGCTCTGCACACTCGTGTATTTCTTCCTTGCTGGCAAGCAACTCCTACCAGATAACACAAAGAGGATTGGTGTATGCTGCCCAGCCTCTTACTAATAGTGGTCCCGAAGGCTCGGCTCTTTACATTTGAAACTCGAATTCACTTAATTCCAAATGGTTCTTGCTTATGGAGTAACAAGAGGTGCATCTTCTGGCAGTGCCCAATCCCTACATCCCTTCCCTCGGAGGCTAGCATAGCAGAGTCTCTATCTATCTTCAAAAGCATATGAACATTCACATTGCATATGTACCTACAAACGTTTTTCTGCCACCACTCTGTTTGTTATCTTTTGTTTTCATGTTATAACTTTATTATCTCTATTGTTTTCTTTCCAGCACTAACTTTTGCCTGTAACTTATAATCGATTTGAATGCACTTACTGCTATATTGTGTTGTTGTTTCAGATAGTTGTTTAAAAATCCATGCACTTACTGTAAGTTGCTCTGGATAAAAGTGTGTCTGCTTAAATACTTAAATGTGGAATGTAAAAAAGGGCAAGCCATTATCTTTGCAAAGAAATGGATGGTAAACATCTACATTGCAATTGCATATGGGTTCATAGAAATTGAACAATTCATGTGCAGCATATTTGTAAAATAAAGGGATAAAAACCCATAATATTGAAATTAAACATTTCTTCAGTGTTATCTTATTCTTACAGTGATATCATCCCCATCTACTCTCTTTTTCAGGCTGGGTTTTTCAAGAGCCAGTTCAAACAGAAGATGCAGGATGCAACTGGTGATGAACCAGAGGGGGATGTAAATGAAATAGTACCAGAGAAATGACAACAAACAACAACACTTGTTCTTTAAAAAAACAAAGCAAAGAGTTCATGGAAACCACAAATGGTGAGGCAGCGTTTTGTCATTATGCTGCACAGTTAAGCTGCACAGAGTTGGAACAAACTGCCAGAAAATCTTGACTTTCTTTAACAACCACTTTTTAATCCCGGATAAAAATATTTGTTTTTATTAATCCTTTTACTAATCTTTTAATGATCCTTTAGCCATCTTAAATGTGATGTTTTTATTTGTATGCTTTGCCTTTTATGCTAAATATGTTTCTATTATTTCTGTATTTGTTTCCTATTTAAAGCTGTGGCATAATGAAAAAATTATGAAATGTACTAAACAAATAAACTTTACTTGATTTGCAATTAGATGTTTCATTGTGAGATCAGAATTTGAAATCAACTCACAGACTAGATACTTGCTACAATGAAGCAGTGCCTTAATCACAAATTAAATTAATGATTGTTACTTGAAAAAAAAAAAAGGCGAAACTGGGAATAATATGCTATACACAACTTTAAAGCCTTATAAAGTTGGATTTACAAAACAGTGTGACCCAGTGAAACAAGAATTGCTACCAAAAATACTGAACGTGACAGATGATATAACAGCCAGGTTAAGTGTGCAGAATGGGTATTCTTTAATAAGAACTCAATAGCTTGCTTATAGCATGCTGGGAACAATGGGTCATGAGTCATGGATTGTTTGAAAACCTGATTAAACCATGATGTCTTTCTGAGCAGTAAAAGAGTAATAAGTGAATTTGTACTGGAAAATGTGATTACTTAATGTTATCGTAATTTGATTATTTCAGATGTTTATATTCTGAAATATTTATCGGTCAAAATACAAATGTATGGCAAATATAGTCTCAAAGAATACAGTACTCATATCTGGGCTAAAGTTAAACATATATCTGAAATAAACTCTATGGAACATACTGTACACAAAAGAATAGAAATGTTAAGATTGATAGACTGAAATAAACCAATTATAGTCGTGAAATATGTCTACTTTTTGAATATCTTACTAATGATTTAAAATTTTACCAGATTGGTGACTCCTTGATCTTTGGTGTTGCAATTAACATGAACTGCCATAGAGTTGACTGGGGAGACACCCAGGGTGATTGGGGGGAGTGCAGCTGGGTTTCACTGAATTCAAGAAACAGGCACATCTCAGCATTAACTGTCCAGAGGAGACTGCGTGAATTCACTGGGTGGATTCAACAACAGACAAGTCGAATTCCTGTGAAGAAACCACTACTGAAGAACAACAATAATGAGAAAAGACATGCTTGGGCCAAGATACATAAGAAATTGACATTATACTAGTGGAAATCTGTTCAAAGGTATGTATTTTGGTTCCAATCAATGTGTTTTTGTGAGACGGATAGTGGGTGAATGGATGATTTACGCATGTGTGGTTCCCAACATGAGGCATGTAGAATGAGGTGTGGTGGTACTTTACTTCTGACAGTCTGTGATTGATTTAGAATTCAAGGCACACTTAACCAGAATTGGTTCCACAGCATTCTGCAATGATACAGAATCCCATCTGGTGTGCATTTAGTGGGGTTAGCATTTGTGTTTCAACAGGGCAATGACCAAAAACACACCTTGATGTGAATATTTGCAGATTTAGAGTTCGTTTTTTGCATCTACAGTATATGGATGCAACGTGATGAGCAGTTTTGGGTGTAGTTTGGTTTGATGTGGTGAGCATAGTTTATGAGCCTGACAGATGTGTTGCAGAATGAGGCCCTGCAATAGAGCTTCCAGAAAAGTTGCAACTCTGTCGTGCGATTCGTCATTTCTCAAAGGTCTGCTAAATGCTGCATCAACTCATAGTCAGAAATACAGCTCCAGAAAAAAATGCAACTCATTCTTTCCTTTCCAAAAAATTCAAAAAGGAAGGTTTTGAGTGAGGAACCGAGGGTTAAAATTAAGAGAGAACTGCAAATTTTACGCTTCTGTTCCTCCCTCAAAACATTACTTTTCAACTCTGTGCAGCATAATGACTAAACGCTGCCTCATCAGCCTTAGTCCTAACTCTTGGAACCGTGAGCAGACAAGACCCTGATGACCCAAGGGATCTAGAAGGTTGTGACGACCACGCCATCTACTGCCCATCCTCCCCCTGCAGGAGGTGGACTTCGGCGTTCGACGTCACCGATCTTCTGACACCATCGCCCCATCTCATCAACTCATTGCACCTGTTGTCTCGTTTAGCGCACCTGATCATCATTTAATCATTCCCCTCAGTATATATGTTCCCTCTGCTCCCATTGTCTTTGTGTGTTATTGTCTCTACGCAGAAGAGCATATGTCAGCTCTCACAATATAAAATTAACCTAAACATACAAGCTCCGCAGTCCGCTTCATCCTTCCTTATAACCGAAAACGCTGAGAGAATAACACACCACAAAAGGAAAAAAATGGAGCACAGAGCTCAAAAAGAAGCTGGTGTTGCGGGGATCATACAAGATCACTCCACAATGCTGGCCAACCTAGGCGCCGCTATGAACACCCTCGTCCAGGCAGTTCAGCGCCTAGAGTTGGCCCGGTCCACTCCCGCAGCACCGGCTGCATTACCGCCACCCCAGCCTACCTATTCCGGGATTGGAGCGAGGCCCATCCCGCTTCCCCGGGATTACGACGGGACGGCGGACCGCTGTCAGGGTTTCCTACTTCAAGTGGACATTGCACTCCAGGCGATTCATCCTGCGCAGACCGATGCCCAGAAGATCTCCTCACTCGTCTCCTGCCTGTCCGGCAAAGCCCTGGAATGGGCCACCGCCGCCTGGAACATCGAGGGGCCCTTCCAGGGCAGCTACGCCGAGTTCGTCCGTCTCTTCCGGGTCGTCTTCGATCATCCACACGAGGGGAGAGAGGCGGGCAAACGGCTCTTCCATCTGCGGCAGGGGACGAGATCGGCGCAGGAGTTCGCACTGGAGTTCCGAACCCTGGCAGCGGGTTCTGGGTGGAACGACCGGGCCCTATTCGACCATTACCGCTGTAGCCTTCAGGAGGACGTCCGAAGGGAGCTAGCATGTCGAGACGTGAACCTCTCGTTTGAGAAATTGGTCGAAACATCTATCTGTCTCGACAATATGCTGGCTGCCCGAGGACGTCCTAGCGAGGGCCCGGCTGTTCCACCCCACCACCTCGACACCGCCGTCCCCATTGATGTTGGGACGGCTACACTCCCGGGCAGAGGGCAAGGAGCTGGGGCTCAGAGGGGATCAGTTGAGCGCTGGGGCGGTTTCGCTGCTCCACGCTACCCCTCTGTCTCCGTCTCCAGAGGCGACAGGCATGGCACTTCCGTATCACCCCAGGTAGCGCATGTACACTCACCGATCGCTTTTCCGCTCACTCTCTGCACCGTCCCTGTTGAATTCTCCGGTTTTCCATCACTTTCCCAGTGTTAGGCGCTAGTAGATTCAGGCGCTGCTGGGAATTTTATCGACAGGGGTTTCGCTTTACGCGCACGTATTCCCCTCCAGGTCCTCACCAGTCCCCTACATGTGAGAGCATTAGATAACCGGCCACTAGGGTCGGGATTTGTTAAGGAACGTACTGTCCCACTCCTTATGATCACCTGTCACCACCACCGCGAAAATATTTCATTTAACTTTATTGATTCTCCCACGTTCCCGGTAGTACTAGGTTTCCCCTGGCTGTCCCTCCATGATCCTGTCGTTTCGTGGTCTAGTCAGGTCCTTTCGGGGTGGTTGCGGAAGTGCCAGGGTAGGTGTTTGGGTGTTTCCGTGGGTTCGACCACGGTGGAAAGTCCAGACAGTGCTCCCGTCGTGCCAATTCCTCCCGAATACAGGGACTTGGCTGAGGTCTTCTCCAAGGCTAAGGCCTCTGTGTTACCGCCTCATAGGCCGGGGGATTGCGCGATAAACCTCTTAAGTGAAGCCGCACTCCCTAAGGGTCGCGTGTATCCCCTTTCCCGCACTGAGACTGCGGCTATGTCCGCGTATGTTGAGGAATCGTTGGCGCAGGGATACATTAGGCCCTCCAAGTCGCCGGTCTCCTCGAGTTTCTTCTTTGTGAAAAAGAAGGACGGTGGTTTGCGCCCGTGCATCGATTACAGGGCGCTGAATAAGATCACCATCCCGTTCCGCTACCCTCTCCCCTTAATCTCTGCGGAGGTCGAGAGAATGCATGGGGCCCGCTTTTTCACAAAGTTGGACCTCAGGAGTGCCTATAACCTGGTGCGTATCCGGGAAGGGGACGAATGGAAAACAGCCTTTAGTACTACCACTGGCCATTACGAATATTTAGTGATGCCGTACGGTTTAATGAATGCTCCATCATTCTTTCAATCTTTCATCAACGACGTTTTCAGGGACATGTTATGCGAAGGGGTGGTTGTGTATATTGACGACATCTTGATTTATACGACTACTCGCGCTGCGCATGTCTCGTTGGTGCGTAAAGTGCTTGCTAGACTGTTGGAGCATGAACTGTACGTGAAAGCCG
>JACXGJ010014525.1:0-14724 GCA_016801105.1 Esox niger
CCTTCCTCTATTAGTACACTCAACGTAATGACGTCATACCATACATGAGAGCTAGCATCGAGCCATGTGTCAAACTAGGATGTTCCCAAACTGACCAATGGCGCACATCAGTAGGCGCAACTTCATATTCAGGCACGCATATTAACTGACCAATGGCGACCATCACTGGGCTTAACTTAATATTCAGCAGCCCTGGTGTTGAGTAACGCCCCTGAGTGACATAAAATATCCTTTAATATCTAAAAATTTTAGTAGCACAAATAAAAATGTTGAAGGAAAAAAACAGCACAAATGAAGCACAAACGATTATGCTCATTTTGCGTATATTTTGCGTTGAGGTAGGGGTCCATCTTCACGCAGGTCATTGACCTCTCACGTTCCCAAACACTGCTTCTCAGGGTCATTCGGATTATCATCTAAATCCTAAATTTTTGCGCTGTAGACTGTCTTTCTCATGCGAAATGCCGTATTTTTCAAAGTGACTCAAAGATATATTCATTCAAATACATAAGAAAGCATACACCATGTGTGCAATTATTACATTTCCAAAATAAATCGAATTATGTCTGGACAATGTTTCTCCGGCTGTGCGAAGTTAGTAATAATGACTTGAACTCGTTCCGAGTAGTGACGAACGCCAACCGCTACAAACCTTAGCTCGGAGCGTCTATGGCATAGCCACTCTGAGCAGTAGCGGCTCCTGCTTAGTGGGGATAGTTGGTGCAGTGCCATATAATGACGGATTTTGTACATCTACAGACGTCAATTCCTACCAGCGACCGGTTATAGTTCAAACAAATAAAACGTATTGCTTGTTATAATTTTGATATCACTCTTTCAACATTCAAGGCAAGAATGAAACATACTGGCAGTGGCAAGCATAGAGAAAACGTCCGTGCGACGTGTCTGCAGTTTGGTTATTCTTCCTTCAGTCAGTCCCTCTTGGTAAAAATCGTGTGCATTCAGAGTCCAATCGCAAATAGAATTGGACTGACTCCGGACTTATAACACTGTACAGGTTTTCATTTGGATCTTCGCCAGAGCGCTTAATCTTTGTGAGCTGTAGCCTACTGCACATAATACCTTTGACTTGGAAGTGCTTATCTGTGGGTAGTAGTTGGACAGTGTTCTGGTGTGTAAGGGTGTTGTTTATATTCGACACTATGTGATCACCGTCGTTAAACACGTAACTACAGTTAAATGTGCCTGATATCAACCCTGCAAGGAGCAAAGGGCAACTTTCGCAAGTTGCTCCGAAATGACTCTTGAATTGTTGTGTAAATTGTGTAAAGCAGTTTGCAATTGGTTGGCTATGATTGGTGTTAACACCATTCTAATAAAATTATTAAACGAAATCATACTGTACGTTAACCACAATGTATTTATAATGCATTGGTTTGTTATGAAAAAGAAAGCTATTAAACATTTGCGTTTAATATTAAACGTTTTAATGTATATTAACAAAGTGAATATATATCTAACCATTCAAAACAAATACAATCTGAGCAACTTATTTCCAATAGTTTGGATCTGTGAACTTCGCGACCGGGTGTCCCATAGAAAGGATAGACATTTTTGAGAGGCAACTTGGACTTTAGGGAGCACTTACTGAAATTGAAGGTTATGCACTGTATGGTCATGTTATGCATATTTGATTACATTTTACGCAATGCACAACATGCACTCATTCAGGCCTATTTATCTGCAAAAGAATAAAATAGACTGCTGATTCATAACAAACCTGTCAGTGAAAAGGAGTGTCAGGGAGTGAACTTCTTTCCTCCATGATTTTCGACAGTGTGTAATTGATTATTGAAGCATTTTATTGAAGCATTTAGATAAGTGTCCAACAGCCTGTAACAATGATATACGTGATTTGAGGTTATTTACGGTAACGAATGAATTTAAACATGTAATTGAAGAATCATATGAGCCTGCCTGTTTGGGCATTGGTACATTTAGACAACAACTTTGCCTATTGTGCTCCAAATTTCACTGTTTTGAACAGCCCTTGATTTCTTTATTTTCTGTGAAGTTTAAACAAATGACTAATGATAATTACACCTCTGATCTCTATCAGTGGTGCTGAAATATGCCTCAAAATAGGTAAGATGAAAGGTGTTTTCACGGCTCTCCAATTTGTGCATTTGTGTTTTATACGTGATGCGGCAATAAACGGGGACTTACGGTAGCAACGAATGTGCGCGCTTGAGCATTTTGGCCTATATACGTTTTTTTCGTTGTTTGAATTAGTTAATTCTATTCATTTAAAACGTTTGATTATTCGTATCAAATTAAAAAAATATATTTTTACAAATAGATTCGGCGCTTCTGTTATGCGAGCCCGCTCTTACAGCCAAATCGTTCGTGAACGACCTATACTACTAAGAGGGCAATCAAATATACATCCAATCTGTATGGGGATTCCCCACAGGGACATTGGCTAGGGCAAATGCTTAGAGGCTGTCTATTTTGTGGATGGAGTCAAGCCTGGGATATAGCCACAGTCACGGGTCCTAGAGATCCACACATTCTGGTCTTTAAACAGCATTTACATCCCAAATAGATCAAGGCTTGCGGTGTGATGTCCAAGGAGAAAACAACAATACATTTTAAGGTTGTGAGGTAATTTAATTGACATTGGTTTAATAAGGTAGTAGGGTCATTTGCAAAGAAAAAGCATTATACAAATAGTTGTAGTTCACACATTAAATCAAAGGTTTTGTGAATAGATTAACTACCACATATTAGATGTCCTCATATTAATATCAGTGGAGCGAATATGAAATTAAGTTGACTTATAGTGTTGAACATGATAATTAAGGCATACATATTATTGCAATTCCATGAGGTCAACCATTCACTTACAACAGTCCACAAGTGTTAGTTATTCATGTCTTACTGATTTTTTTAAACTTTATACAACAGGTTAATACAGAATGTTTAGGAGCACTTTCTTGCACGCTCCCTCATTCTTATATTTTTATGTGTAATGTATTGATGTCAATGACAAGCTCATCTTGGATTGTAATCAATGACAAGTACTGTATTGTAATCCATGACAAGCTTATCTTGGGTGGTAATCAATGACAAGTATTGTATAGTAATCAATGACTGTGTTTTCTCTTAAAATTAAATAAAAAAAGCAGGAAGTGAAAATGGGACAATGTAAATACAGGTTAACTTCCTTGTTAACAGATTGAAGATGAGGCTCAGTAGCACACTCAGGATAATTTTCCTACATCTACAGCAGGAAATTCACATCCACCCATCTGTGCATTTCCCAGCCTACTGTCTTCATTTGGGGACTAGAAAGACACCTGGCAGGTTTCTGCTACAGTAAAACCTGACAAGCACCCAAGTATCTTTGTATTATACAGCGGCTTTTGGGGCATTGTTACTACCCAGCTGTTTTCTAAAGAACTCCTGGATCCTCCTCCACAGGTCCAGCTGAGCTTCATGGTGGGGTTTAGCCTCTCCCCCAAACACCACCACTTTACCCACCGCGGGGTGGACGCCAGACGGGCAATGGGGCATGTAAGGCACCTCCAGGAAATGACCCGCACCGGGGTATGTCACCAACTCGAAATTATCTTTCCCGTGACGGCTCAGCCGGGCTGTCGCCTGCTGTGCAAAGAAAACACTGTTCCAGTTCTGGTCATCCTCGGAGACAGCAAAAAGGAACGTCGAATTGGAACGTTCTATTGGAATCACGGAACCACGGTTCACCTCCGCCTCGGGGTCTGGTAAGACATCCCGGATGTTTAGGAGTCCAGACGATGTGGTGGTTATGTTCTCTAAAACAGGTGTGAGGGGAGGGATGACAAGGCCTTTGTGGACCAGCGGTGTCAGGATATTAGCATTGCAACTGTTGATACAGACTGTGGCAGTAATTCCTGAGAGAAATGAAGACATTGACAGAGCTAGGTCCCCACTCCTGGAGATGGACAGAATTCCTATTCCAGGACCTTGAACCTAGAGGGAAAAAGTAGTAGTAGTTTGTTACATAGAATTTAATTAAAGACATTTTTGGTTTTGACTTAAGTCAATCCACTGCAGAGTAAACTGTAGATTAAATTATGCAGTTTTTAAACAGCCTGTTATAATTAAGAACATTCTAGTGTTGAGTCAGTTTTGTCTCTGGAGGTTCATTTAAGTTGTGTGAAGGCAGGGAACCATTGCGGCCACTAGAGGGCAGTCTTTAAACAACAAACAATACTGAGCCAAACTAAAAAGGACATTGACGAGTTCTTAGGATAACTGGGGCACGAGATCTAGCGTGATCTAACGTGATTGCTTATTTCACAAATATACACAGAAAGGCATTTTAGTTCTACATTATAATGTTTATTTGATGTCTCAGAGCTTTAACATTGGGTCAGATCCCCCTTTTCAATATAACCATAGTCAGTATGGTCAATAAGGCAAATTGATCAAACATCAGCACTCGTTTCCTAAGACACACTTAATGTACGCCAGCAGGTTATCGTTAGACCAGCAACAGGTTTGAATCTCAGAGCAAATGTGAAAAATGGTGTTGGGCCCTTGAGCATAGCACATTCAGCGAATTGCTTCTGTAAGTGGCATCTGCTAAATTGTTGTAAGGAAATGTATGAGATATTTTCACACCACATACCTGTGGCTGTCTCCTCAGAAATGTGATGGCCTCTTCAAAGTACTCCATATCAGAAAATTTGGAAGTGGACTCGGGTAGGTCCTCGTAGCCAAAGTAGGCCAGAGCCAGAACCACAAAGCCTTTGTTAGCCAGCAGACTGGCCCGGATCTCTGATATTCCCCCACCTAGAACATACACATCTAGGACTGCAGGGAATGGACCCTGTCCTGATGATGAGCACAAAGGAGAAGAAAAGAGGGGGGCAGAGAGAGACATTTTGTGTTTTTCATACATTGGCACACTCAGTCCTGAAACAAGGGCCTCATAAAAGACGCCTACAGATTTCCATTTACTTAAATAGTTAAAACAATTTCCCATTTGATCTGCCACCAGTTTATGGGCCAACTAACCGGGTGGAAGAAAAAGGACTCCTCGAATTCTTCCATCTTTCATGGTCAAGGGTATTCTTCTCATCCCCTCGGTCATAAACCGTCTCTCATTGGTCTCTGTTGCAAAGACTTCACCGGTGTCCACGTTACGTGCCTCAATAACAACCAATAAAGGATCAACCACTTCTCTCTTTGCCAGTTTATGGTGTGGAGTCTGGGCCGCCATGGACCAAAACAAGCCCATGGGTTCAACTCCTGTGTAACTGCCTCCCAAAGAGGGAGAGTGGCACAAATCCACCTGTCCTAAAGCATCTGCAGCGTAGAGCGCGGACGCTGCAAAGGTGACACCTTTATCGTCCTTGACCATGGACCGCAACTCCACTTTCTGATTCGGAGAAAGTCCATCTACCTTCACTTGCACCGGCTCATCGAAGAAACAGGTAGGGTTAGGGAGAAGCCGGGCCCGAATCTGTTGGGACAGTGACCGTATCGTTGTTGTACCAAGCCGCAACAACGATGTTTTTGATAAAACTTCACAGAAGGTCCTTCCGCGCAACATGGCTCCTACTTACTGAACAAAAATGACAAGGTATCCTACTGCCACCTACTGTCTGGAGTTCTCGACTCTGTCCACTTTTCACTTTCAGTTTTCACGCTTGTATGTATATGTAGGACCTTTTCCCAAGTAGCTGATTTTTAAAATATACTGTCTGAAAAATAAAGCTGTCAAGTTCACATTACAGCTATATTTATAGGACTGACCTGCCCACTTCGTAGTTTTATCAAACAAATGACAAAAACTGACCTTCTGTGTTCAATATAATCCTACATCGAGCAAATATTGCGTTCGAAAAAACAGTAAGTTCAATATCGTAATTAACTGTTTTTAAAAGTGAATTGACAATTTTATGAAATTTTTGGAACATATTTAGCTCTAGAGTCGCATATCTTGCTAGGCTATAGAAAGTGTGATCGCAGTATAGAATACAAGTTCCCATGGATACCGTGCGAAAGCGAGGCTGCCAGTGTGCAGCTCGCCAGAGATAGTTCAGTAACCGAGCCATTACACGGGGACCACATTTAGCTATAGGGTTTATAGGGTTTTTGCTGGGACAACTCCGACATATTGTTACCATCGGCTCATGGCATGTAACAAAAATAATATGTTCTCTGGTGTCCGTGCTCGGGCACCAGAAATAAATAGCTTATGTTAAAATCTCGCACGGCGGAACACACTCCGGAAGACAGGGAACCATAGTCGATCCTCCCTCGTACGAAATAACCGGGGGCGTGTTTTCAATAGGGCTATCTCGGTTCCCGTTGAGTATCTGGAGTTTTCTACAGTGTTTCCGCTTACTTCGCAGCACCGAGGAAGAAACGGACTAGCTAGCTAATAAGCAGCTGGGACGAAGCGAAAGCTGTAACACCGCAAGAAAGACGTCGACTCGCGGTTATATAACTAAACAATTACTGTAGTCTGGCAAATTTAATTATTTGAGTCAATGTCCCGATAGTGAGAACGAAGAGGAGGGCTTTCGGGCAGGAGACCTTTACGTTGGTAAGTGTCTTCTAGTTCAGTCTTCTAGCTATTTTTCGCAAGCTAAGCATACGGGATCTCTCTGCTTGTGTCACTGGCTGCTCAGGCCAGGTTTCTCCTCCCTCTGTCAGGACGTTGATTTTACGATGTCCTTGGGTTATTCTCTATGTTCCGAACTTGTAAACCAGAAACAATGTAGACGTTACGTTTGCTGTGCTAATTAGACGTTGATAAGAATATTGTCATTAATGCTAACATTTGTGTGTTGCTATCTCGCCAACAACCTACAGTACAGCGCAGTACGTTTGTCTATATGTTCTGTTTGAAGCGTAAGGTTTGCGTATACTAGACTGAGTGATACTGTACTAACTAGCGTCTTTTAAAGGCTGCTTTTTTGTGGCTCTTAACGTGTACAACACTTCTATACATCGAGAATGACATGTCAGTATGTGGCTCTGCTACTGCAACTTAAGGAGAGCAGAGCCGGGTTTGCCAAAGGCCATTAGCATTGTAATGAGAAAGTAAATCCGTTGTGCTGTGAGTGAAAAGCTTGGGGGGGGGGGGGGGGTGTTACAACGCCAAGTAAATTGTATACCATAATAACTAGTTATCAGTAACTTAACCATAAAAAGTCAGCATGAAGGCTGTGGTCAAAATGTAGAAAAACAGTGAGTGTAATTATACCCGTCGCTTTGGACGGGTGTTTCTACAATAGATTTGCCTTGCTTGTGTCAGTTTTGTAATGAGAGTCTTTGTCTCTAACCTTTGTCTAATAAATTAGATAATCAGTTTTGTCTCAGACTTGCCAGTTAGGTGTCCGGTTACTGCTAATTTGGATTAGTGCAAACATTATGGCTGTAGTTTGGCTTTCTAATTATGTTTCTGAAGCTTTTCTCTTATTTAAATGTCAGCGAAAGCAATCAATGTATTTCAGCCTACAATGTTGCACCCACTTCCAGGTCGTCTACACACACGTCGTTATTTAAATGATATATTGTAATGTATCCGAATGTTCAACTGGATACAATAAAAATGTGGACATACTAGCTACTTAACGCGAGCGTATATGTTACATTTGGGCATAGATTACCGTTGTCTCTGTTTCACCTCTCCTTGGCCGTTTTGTGCAGCTGCGATGTACGTTCTATGCAGGCGCAAAACACTCTTTGTTTAAATAGCAAGCAGTACAGTTGCACGTGTCGGCGCGTGTGACTCCCGGCCGATTCAGCATCAGCTGTATTTTGAGGACATTCACTATTAACGTTTTGTCGGAGTTTAGACTGGGCAGTTAATACAAATCCAAAAGTTGCAACGGTATAGCATATTTCTAACATAGTTGTTATAACCCAAATTAAATACTTGTTAATCACGAATCACGTTTATCAACTATGTAGGCAAGCTAAAAACGAAATGTCTCTCTCATTCTGTATTTCATTTCAATGTAAAGGGACAGCACGAAACATTTTCTATATCACCAAAGTGGGAAATAAGAGAAATGACAATAATTACCAGCAAACGTGAAATGAACTCTCTTGTACAGCATGCAGTGCGGATGGGGCATCTAACAAAGGTTCTTTCTTTCTCTGCTGCCACGCTGAAGCTCTGTTTGTTTCGGTCAAGGTCCGCGCTGCCCTATTTTGTTGTTTTATTGGCTTGGTAAAAAACCATAATACTTACTGGCTTTCTTGCCGTTTACATGAGAATGGTGTAGATTAGCTAACTTTACTTTGCAAATTGTCAGACCCGCTTTGGAGTTATTTTAGGTATTCTTAAAAGGTAGGGATTTAGAAGTTGATTGACAGGTATGCGGAACGCTGTGGTTTTAGTTAGCTGATATCTGAAGGTAAATTGTTCTTCAGTGGAACATTTGTGTCTTAAAGATTTTAATCCAACTACATCATGTCCCCGTGGAATTTTTAATTCCCTTGTCAAAATGAGTAGGGTGCGAGTCTTGGAAAGCACATTCATGTATTGCAGGAGGTGTTTGGGTACTACATTTAAAAATAACTGTTGCAGTGGTCTACTTCTGGGCAGTGAGAGTCAGTTTACCTGTCACAGCCATTGTACAATGTCCAATAATCTGTGGAGATAATAATTGTCATCTAGGACTAATTCAGGAATTGAGTCCTTCTTGTGGTTAGGTAGGCAATGTCACCGTTGTCATGGAGACCTTCGCTTTCTAATGGATTCAGTAAAACTATTACTTTATCTGTATTGAATGCATTTCTAAATTCCCAGCTGTGAAGTTTGTTTTCCACATTCCAATGATCGGGATATGTGACTTATTTTGTATATTGTACTAAATCTTTTTACTAGACATCCCAATAAATACATACAAGATACATAACATTCAGTCCCTGCAGACTGTGGTCTCATCCAGTGCCCTACTCTCTGATTCCGTGTTGGTCATCATGCATTGTCTCTCCCCCTGGCTCTCTCTCAGCCCCAGCCTGGTCCTAGTAGAGGGTTGAACTCAAGTCATTAGTCAGGCCTATCAGATTGCTCTGTCTTCACGGCTGTTCCCTGGCACACTTTGTCTTCTGTTCCCAGACATATGGCTTCACTCCCCCGTCCTCCGCTCTCTCCCTCCCCGGTTCCCTTTGAGCTCCAGACACATACTTCTGCCCTGCCTGCTCCTTTTCTCTCCCCGCCCGCTCTCCTCCGTCTCTCCGCCCGCTCTCCTCCGTCTCTCCGCCCGCTCTCCTCCGTCTCTCCGCCCGCTCTCCTCCGTCTCTCCGCCCGCTCTCCTCCGTCTCTCCGCCCGCTCTCCTCCGTCTCTCCGCCCGCTCTCCTCCGTCTCTCCGCCCGCTCTCCTCCGTCTCTCCGCCCGCTGTTGCCCCCTGTTCCCTTTGAGCTCTAATAGCACTCTGGCAGAAGGAAAGCAGCTGGAGTGGAGGACTCCCTGGATTTTTCTTTCCTCCTTCAGAAGTGGAGAACCAAATGCATGTTTTGTGACTATGTTGTGTTAGGCTCACATAACAATTAAAGAAGACAACCATATGTGGAAGAGCTCCTGGCCAGGAGGTCTATTCTGATGTTTTTCCTGATATAGGACATACAGCGTTCTAATGTCTAGGGTCAGAGTTGTGTGGCGTACAGAACATTATTAGTAGGCCTCATGTCAAAAAGCCTATTGGCGTTACATTTTCCACCATGTCATTTTTGCTGAGTTTGTTGAAGCAGCAATCGGATAAAAGCAGTACTGTCTAGAATGAGTGTTTCCACCTATTGTAGTCAATATTTAGATAACTAACTGATTAATTACCAGAATTAGCCCAATTTATTGACAGACTGACTAACTACACAACAGGAAATTAACTATGACTTAGGCACCAATTAATGCTGCAATATTTGAAATTGGGTGAATGTATTTATTTTGGTTATCTGTGGTGAATTTGCTTCTACTACACTATATGTTATTACTTCTACACTGTGTTATTACTACTACTACACTGTGTTATTACTACTACTTCTACAGTATGATGTTATTACTACTACACTATATATTATTACTAGTACTATTACACAATATGTTACTACTACTATGCTATATGTTATTACTACTAATACTATACAACGATCTGTTATTAGTACTACACTTTGTGATAATACAACTTATTACACTGTGTTGGTACTACTACACTATGATTGGTTTTTACTATAAATGTATTATCATATGTGGTTACTACTATAATATAATACATTATTACTATTACTACACTATGATCTCATTGCCATGATTCCGATAGTCAGACGTAAAGTAGTAGAGGTGTGATGCTTTCAATTGTCTTGAGTGGCCTGTTAATAACTTTGGTTACCTGTCTTTGCAGTGGAAAAGACCAAAACACAATTAAGAAGGCATATAAGGTCACAAGATGGCCACCCTCTTGGCCCAGTTGTTCAGCTGAAACCTTTTTTTCCAGAACCTTTCACAACCTTCGCAAATGTCCTGGCTTGAGAATGTTTTTAAGCTAATTTTGTTTCAGGTTTTCCTCTCACAACGATCAAAGTTGGTCCGTTTGCTCTGCGATGCAAACATTCGTACAGACAGCTAGGCTGAACCTATGACGTCCCTTTGAAGTAACACAATATAACAGTGGATGTTGATTGGGCTTGTTGTTGATAGGAAGGGTGGGCTGTGTTGTCCCTGATCAAGTCCCATCTGTGTCAACGCACAGATCCCCTCAGTGCGTCCCACTGTGCATTGCAACCCACCAGCGCCGTGACAGCAATAATTCCAACATGGCTTTGTTTTTATTGACGTCCGGGCAGATGGGTGGCCGTTCGGCTAAAGCCTCGTCCTCCTGGTGCTGCGCAGTATCGCTGTGCCAACGTGGCGCTCGCCAAAGGCACATGCGTCACACCCCCCCCCCATGAGAGAACCGGGAGAGGTTGAGGCGGAGAGGTTGAGGCGGAGAGGTTGAGGCGGAGAGGTTGAGGCGGAGAGGTTGAGGCGGAGAGGTTGAGGCGGAGAGGTTGAGGCGGAGAGGTAGAGGCGGAGAGGTAGAGGCGAGGCAGGGTGCAGCGTTACCCAGTGTGGGTTTGTGTATGTCGGTTCCAGGAACAGGCTGGGTGTAATTTATGGGCCAGCTTTCGTTAATGGGTGTGTGTCATAACAACCGGGTCCCTGCTGGTCTCCCGTCATTACCTGCCGGACCTCGGCTCCGGCGCCAGGTGCCTCGCAGCAGAAACGCAAACCAACCGGACCTCGGCTCCGGTGCCAGGTGCCTCGCAGCAGAAACCAATCCCATTTCCCCTCTGTTTCGCCCAGCCGCTCAGTGTTATTATCCTGGCCACCGGCTGGGCGGACTAATGGACCCGTTGGCTGCCCTCTGGTCTCCTGGGAGACGCTGCCCGTCCTGCCCTGCCAGTCAGCTCTGCTTCTTCATCCTGCTGACTAATGCAGTGCTACAGGCTATCGCTCCCTAGCTGCTACCACGGCAATCAGGCTCCTGCACCTGGATCTCATTTGGGTTAATGACCTGGATTCCTGGATGTGGCCGTGTGTTGTCCTCTCAGTTGTTCTCCCCTCAAGCGATCGAGCTAGCTTGGTCTTGTAGTTTCTCTGAGGGGGTTTATCTGATGTAGTTTGCATAGTTTGTGT
Source organism: Esox niger (assembly GCA_016801105.1). Taxonomy (NCBI): domain Eukaryota; kingdom Metazoa; phylum Chordata; class Actinopteri; order Esociformes; family Esocidae; genus Esox; species Esox niger. Next base: position 11,646 of record JACXGJ010014525.1, read on the forward strand.
TTGTTATAAAGGGTTTAACCATGAAGACCCTCTGAGAGGGGTAGAGAGCGAATGGGAGAGGGGTAGAGAGCGAATGGGAGAGGGGAGGGTAGAGAGAGAGGGGGAGAGGGGTGGGACTGCTTTTCTCCCCAGCTGTTTCTGGGAACCTAACAAACGGTTAATTTCCCTTTTGAGTTCTGGGTGGGGCTCAGGCCTCTCCTTTTCTCTCCTTCCCTCCCCTCTCACTCCCTCCCTCAAACCTCCCAGCTCTCCCGATACTGGGGACTAGTAAATATATTTCCAGTGGTGTCATCTGCAGCACAGAATGTCTGCTTAGTCAAACTGGTGACGTTATGATGGATAGATAAAGCTAGAGAGCCACACACACTATAGCTGAGGAAGTGGATGGTGTGCTGGGGACAGCAACTAGGGGTGTAACAGTATGACATTTTAATGGTATGATATCCCTCTCAAAAAACCTCATACTTTTACGGTGTTATGGTGTCGGCCTAATGCTAATAGTATTCGCTATTAAATTGTTCACCTATTAAATATGTTTGATAAACAATATTAAATAAAACAATGTGGTCATTTCTTAACTGAGAATCCATTAGTGTAACCAATGTGGCTGCAGAGACATATAGGAGATGGTTATTGAATTATAATTGAGAAAAAAAATGCAACACCCTAATTATGATAAGGATGATTGCACTTCACTGATGGGTGTTTGTCCCACTATTGTAGGCTTAAAGCACCGGGTCAACCTTGTTTTTAAAGAAATGCAATCAAAACATACTATAAGTAGTACAGAATGTATAGCTCTCTTGTGCTGCACTCAAGCAAATTAACGAATGGACGTGCTGTTAGCCTAGCGTAATGTTGCCTATGCGCGTAACTCCATTTTCTGCAGGTGTGACAGACAGCGCTAACATAACGTTAGCCTACCTAATAAACGTAACGAGTTGTTACAAAACTGGGAAAATGTAGTGTATTTGGTTGAGTTATTTATGAAAGGGGAGATTATAATTGGTTAGGCTATACTGTATTTTCACTTACATTTGTCTCTGCATATTCAGTGGGATGATGTTTACAGAGATGGAACGCCAGGTTCCATGTGTCCCCCTTTGGGTCTTTAAGATATCAAAAATTCCCACACTGTAGACTTCAGCCACTTAGCTGGGGAATACAGAGTTCTGACATCGCATTTCAGTGCGCTGGGCTCTCTGACATGAAGTTCGTGCGTGTCTCTTGACTGTCAAGTGGAGGATTTCTTGATTTAGAGATTTTATCTTGTGAAGTTTATATGATTCTGTGTAAATATAACTGACTGACTATTAATTGATATCTACAATAAGAATTTGAATTCCTTCTGCTTTATATTAATGCAGTATCTTGAAGGGATAAATATTGGTTATTTTTCCAGTATTGTTTGTGCCCCACTAGCTGTCCTTTTCTCACGGCCACAGGTCACTAATCTTGCTTCAGCGTTTGCACATTTCAGTATTTTACCTACCAAATATTTTGGAGTTGACCAAAGTTTTATCTGATGTCAAATTATTTGTGGGTCTGTCTGATTTAAGGCCCACTTATTACTCTAAGGTGGTCACATGTATTTGGTTGAGGTCAGAAATCGCATCCCCGTTTCCACTTGATGTTAGATGGCGTTGGCAGACCTGACTGGGCAGAGGAGGTGTGCCTTGGAGGTCTCTCCTGATAGCATGGCCATGCTGGTCAGGTATACTGCCTTTGTTCTCTGCTATGCGCAAGGTAGTATTCACATTTCCTTTTTTGTTTGGTCAAGTCTTTTCTCTGTTTCATTTTGGTCTCACAGTTGGTTTTGGTCTAACTGTGTTCCTGCATGGGGTATGTTTGTGAATGGACCTTCAAGACCAGAAGGCTCAGAAGGGTGTTCGCTAGGTTCCCCTGTCTGTAGATGTAGGCTTAGTTATGAAAGATCTGCGAATGGCTTTCCCCTCTCTGTCTGTCTGCTGGAGATCAGCACTCTAATCACACTGTCAGCTTGCTGTTCCCTGGATCAGTAATCCTGCTGAAATGTGCTGTGCTGACTGCAGACTAAATCTCTGTCTCTCACTGCGCCACTCTCTCTCGCTCCCTCTCCGTCTCCCCGTCTCTCCCTGTATTTCTCACGTTTTCTCTGTTATGTAAACCTCGCTGTGTATTGATTCTGTAGTAATCCGTTCCTTCTGTCTCTCTCTGTCTCTCTCTCTCTGTTCCAGGTTGAGCCTTAGAGGACGGTAGAGCAGGGAGCCTGGGGAAAGATGAGCGATGGAATGGTGGTGTGTGAGACAAGAGCCCTCTCCCCCTCTTCCTCTCTGGTGCGCAGACTGGCCACATCCACACTCCTCCTCCTCACTCTCCTGCCTCACGGACATGCATCTGGTAAGAGACGTACCGACACGGCCGCTCTGTAGCATCTGACATGCGCCAAGAACCTCTGTGAGACCTCATTGGTTTGGGATCCAGTGGCAGGTTGTTTTCCTCTGCCATTCTGTTATCTATCAGTCAGACTTAATTTCCCCGTTGTCGTCGTCGTCATCATCAGGCTTGTTGTTTTCATTATCTGTCCAAAACACACCAGCACCCACTGAGCTTACACACACACACACACACACACATGAGTTACACAACACTTTGTAAATTATTGAGTTAAAGAAGAGAAGATGGCTCTGCTGTGGGCACACTGCTGTCTCAGGACTTCTAAATGTGGTTATCATGATTGACATTACTAACCTAGTGGAGCTGATTGTCCTCTTATCTTCTGGTGTGGAGTGATCCTATCATCTTCTGGAGTTGATTGGTCCTTTAATCTCCTGGCGTGGAGTTGATTGGTCCTATCATCTCCTGGTGTGGAGTTGATTGGTCCTTTCATCTCCTGGTGTAGAGTTGATTGGTCCTATCATCTCCTGGCGTGGAGTTGATTGGTCCTATCATCTCCTGGCGTGGAGTTGATTGGTCCTATCATCTCCTGGCGTGGAGTTGATTGGTCCTATCATCTCCTGGCGTGGAGTTGATTGGTCCTATCATCTCCTGGCGTGGAGTTGATTGGTCCTATCATCTCCTGGCGTGGAGTTGATTGGTC
>JACXGJ010014526.1:0-14721 GCA_016801105.1 Esox niger
AACCACACAGACAATATACACACTGACACATCCACACAGAGAATATACACACTGACACAACCACACAGAGAATATACACACTGACACATCCACACAGAGAATATACACACTGACACAACCACAAAAGGAATATACACACTGACACAACCACACAGAGAATATACACACTGACACAACCACACAGAGAATATACACACTGACACAACCACACAGAGAATATATACACTGACACAACTGACACAACCACACAGAGAATATACACAATGACACAACCACACAGAGCATATACACACTGACACAACCACAGAGAGAATATACACACTGACACAACCACACAGAATATACACACTGACACAACCACACAGACAATATACACACTGACACACCCACACAGAGAATATACACACAGACACAACCACTCACAGAATATACACACTGACACAACCACACAGAGAATATACCCACTGACACAACCACACAGAGAATATACACACTGACACAACTGACACAACCACACTGAGAATATACACACTGACACACCCACACAGAGAATATACACACTGACACAACCACACAGAGAATATACACACTGACACAACCACACAGAGAATATACACACTGACACAACCACACAGACAATATTCACACTGACACAACCACACAGACAATATCACACAGACAAACACAGAGATCCAACCACACAGAGAACCATAGACAGACATACAGACACCAACACAGATAGATATAAATACACACATAATAACAGACACACACAGAGACAAACAGACAGACTCAATCAATGACAAATATAAAAAAAACACACATACACACAGGCAGGTGATATTCCTAAAACTTACAGAATTTATTGGTGTACAGATTCCATCTTCAGAATATCCAGAATACTATCTGACCTACAGGAACAGCATGGTAATAAATAAATAAATAACTTTCCCTGATGCTCAACATCACATTCACATCACAGAGATAACAAAGCTTTGTCCACAATAAATAAGTATAGTCAAATAAATAAAATAATGACAATAAACACATTTCTATGCGGTTCTTCAAGGCGGTTCTACGCTGGTTCCTCTACAGTGCGTTCTACTGTCTGGGGTTGCAGAGTGTATTCTGTAGATCACTCCGCTGGGCCGGAGACGGTTCTGGGTTTGCCAGGTTGTCCCGATTTTGTTGGGTTCTAGAGTGTTTCTAAGTTCTTCAGGGAAACAGAAGAGAGTGAAGAGTCAGTATTAATGTTCCTTTGGAGTCAGGTAGAAGATCCACATCCAAACCATCTAACAACATGTGGACCCATAATATGGACCCATTAATATGGACCCATTAATGTGGACCCATAATTTGGAACCGTACTCTATGAACTGAGCCTCGCTGAACCTGTCCTGCTGTTGGACTGGCAAGTTGACAGTTACAAAAGTTGCGTAATAAAAAGCAAGTCACTGTGAGACAATAAAGTTAGTCAGGGAGTTTAGAGAGGTTGGCCAGCAAAAAACTGATCATTTATCCAGAGGCAATTTCCAGAAAAAACACTAGCGGGCTAGTCAAGCCAAAGGCATGTAAAACATTTAGTCAATCTGCAAATCTGAGGATCAAGGAAATATGCAAGACAACTGAGCGTCATGAACAACCAAAATAGATCCATCTTTGTTTCAATTAAAAACACAACTGCTGGAGTTCCTTGCCAAAGCCGCAACCAAGGCACCACGGCAACTAGAGACCTATTACAGTCAGGTGATGTCAGAAATGCCAACGTTATGGGAGGAATGTTGCGTGGCCGCATATCTTTGCTGTAGGCCAGGATTTACATTCTGTGTGTGACAACGTGTGCATGCGCAACAATGTCTGTACACAAGTGAATGTGAGGTGTGTGTGTGTTCGAAACACACCACCAATCTCCAGGAGACACACGCCTCTTCTTGACATGAAGCAATCTCACACAGAGACACACACACACGTACGCATGTGTCGGTGTGTGTAGTGTGTTTGTGGCTTTGTGTAGGAGGCGAACGTATCTCACCTGTTGATTCTCACACAGTGAGGTCACAGGGTGTTGTTTTCTTTAAGTGCTCCTTCTCACTGCCAGAGCCCAGGTACGCAGCCAAAAAGTTCTTATGGGTTCTGTAACTGACAGACAGACAGGCATCGCTGTTAGTTATGGCCTAGCATTTTACATTTCAAGTTATTCAGCAGACACTCTTGTCAACAGGGAGTCACATATTTGGGTACATATATTTCATACTTATTCACCCCCCAAATTGATATAAATTCAGGCAGTGGTTTTGATGAGTACACTGCAAGTCCCATAGTACAACTCCTTTCGCTTATCAAACCTAACCACAGACAGAAACCACAGGCACTGATATGCAACTCAAGACCCAGTAATTATATTTGCCCTGTTGACTTTGTTCCTAATTGAGACATAACTAGGAAATGACAAGATCAGGTTACTAACTGATAAGGAATGGCAATTCTTTTAGCCTCCCTCTGTCAGCCACCTCTACCTTGGAGCCCGATAGGCTTTTCAATAAGAATGCACAAGTTCATGTAATGATTGCCTTAATATGATGCAATATAAAGGCATGGCAGGGTTTATAATGGTGTAATTGTGTGGGTGTAGTCAAGAACTCGGTTGTGTTAAGATGGGCTTTGGCGTGTTCATCACCATTTTTAAAGTTGCACTAATGTTACATTAGGGTTACATTAAAGTTGCGGTGTGGTTGTGTTAAGGTTGTATTAAGCTGTTTTTGTGTGCAGTCCTAGCAGCATAGTTTGATTGTGGCCTGGTTGTGTTATGGTTAATGTTGTGGTATAGTTGTGTTAAGGTTGTGTTAATACTCACTTGTGAGCAGGTCATGAGCAGTATGGTTTCATTGGGGTGTGGTTTTGTTATGGTTAATGTTGCAGTGTGGTTGTGTTATGGTTAATGTTGTGGTGTGGTTGTGTTGTGGAATGGTTGTGTTAAGGTTGTGTTAATACTCACTGTGAGCAGGTCATGAGCAGTATGGCGAGGCAGCTGATGATGGAGAGGACCACAGCGATGACGACCAGAACGGTCTGAACCATATCAGTCCCATTGCTGTCGTCGTTTTCGATCTTTGTCTCTAGAAGCAGGATGGCACAGCGCTCTCCATCATAACCTTTGTTACATCTGCAGATCAATCGATCATTAACCAATATCCCTTCTAACATCAGCAAATCAATCATCCCTCAGTCAAGCAAACAGCCAGTTGAACAGTCAATGAATTAATTAATCAACCAACAAACCAAGAAATCAGTTAATCAATCAGACAATTGTAAATCCATACATCAATCCCAGCACACACACACACACACACACACACGGTAGATTTAAGTGGTACTCACACACACACTGGCTCTCGCAGGTCTGCCATGTATTTGCAGTTTCCATGGATACAGTACCCCTGGTGCGAGGAGATGCAGGGGTCCTCGGGGACCGGATCGGACGTGTGGAGGGCCCGGTTGCGTCCGGATGTAGATTCTGACAAGAGACCCGGGGACGTGGACTCTGATGGATACTCAGGGTTGAAGGCTGTGGTGCTTTTGGCCTTGCTCCTCCTGTCTTTACCGCCTTTCCCCTTACGCCTCTTCCCCCTTTCTTTCTGGTCCTTAAGGGGATTCTGTGCTGTGGACGGAAACGACAGACCCTTTTAGACTGTTGGAGAGCCATCGAGAGGAAGGGAGAGAGGAAGAGAGAGAGGTAGGGAGAGAGGAAGAGAGAGAGGTAGGGAGAGAGGAAGAGAGAGAGGAAGAGAGAGAGGAAGAGAGACTTGGCGAGTGCGATAGTGAGAGAGGTGGATGCAGGCAGGGCTATGGGACACTATGAGATACACTCCTATACCTCTAACCACCTAAAAATGAAATGCAAGATTGGATGTAAGCTAGGAGGTTGCAGAGTAAGGAAGACGGGTTCAGCAGCTGAGGAGTTTAGGGATTTAAGATAGTGTCCAAGGATCTGGGGGTTTTGGGGCAGGAGGTAGAGATTGTATATTCGAAGGGTTTAGGGGTTTAGGAGCAGTGGGAGACATTGTCTGTTAGATGGGTAATAAAGACGAGGGACACGTCGGTAGGGGTTCAACTGTTAGAATGTAGGGGTGAGTTAAGGGTTAAGGGTTAGGGGTTAGGGGTCGTGCAACTGTCTTACATTGGCTGTCTGTCGGTGATCCTCCTGACAGATCTTCATTCTGCCTCGCTTCTTCCTCATCCTCATCACCAAAAGTGCTTAAGAGCCCCTCCCATTCCCCCGAGGCTCCGGTCACATGACTCAGCTCTGTGGAGAGTGTTGCAACCGATCCCTGGACACCTGCAGCGCTGAAAACTACAGTCAGAACACACCAGTCAGACATGGGGAGACACACCAAACCAACCCGACACAGAACAGAGTAATATAAACTACAAGCAGAAACTCCAGACACACCAAACCAACCCGACACAGAACAGAGTAATATAAACTGCAAGCAGAAACTCAAGACACACCAAACCAACCCGACACAGAACAGAGTAATATAAACTGCAAGCAGAAACTCAAGACACACCAAACCAACCCGACACAGAACAGAGTAATATAAACTACAAGCAGAAACTCAAGACACACCAAACCAACCCGAAACAGAACAGAGTAATATAAACTACAAGCAGAAACTCCAGACACACCAAACCAACCCGACACAGAACAGAGTAATATAAACTACAAGCAGAAACTCCAGACACACCAAACCAACCCGACACAGAACAGAGTAATATAAACTACAAGCAGAAACTCCAGACACACCAAATCAACCCGACACAGAACAGAGTAATATAAACTACAAGCAGAAACTCCAGAAAAACCACACCAACCCGACACAGAAATGATTAATATAAACTACAAGCAGAAACTCCAGACACATATGGATCAATTACGAGCTGAACAGACTACTCCCCTATGGAGCTGAGCAGTCTTTAAACTAATGTCACAAACAGTAGACAAGTGTGTAGATACTTCAGCTTGACCAGTAGAGAGAAACCAAGAGGTAAATACTCTAATATTATGACCTGAATGGGACTTGAGAATGGTTTATCACGCCGCAGGCTTCCAACAGGTCTTAACATGTGGAACATTTCTGTCTCTCCTCTGCACACAATCTCTCTGTCTATCTCTCTGTCTATCTCTCTGTCTATCTCTCTGTCTATCTCTCTGTTTCTGTCTCGCCACTCCATCTCTCTGACATGTCCCCCTGTGTTGCACTTTAACCCGGGCTAAGCTCAGCCCTCTATTCGCCCCGCTGTCAAGTGAACACAAAAACTGACATCCACGTAGATCGTGGAAACCATGCTACTCACTCAGACAAAGCAGAGAGGAGAGGATGATGGCGTTCATGTCCTAGGAGTGGCTGTTGGTGTTCTGCTCTGTGAGGCAAGTCTGAAAGTGGATGTTGTTCTCTGCTGGGTAGTCCTATTGTCTGCTTCCTAATAGGAGGTGGGGCGGCAACTTTTATAGGGTTACGCCTCAGTTCAGGATGATGTGCCTGTGTTGCGTATGTGCTTGTGTGTGTATGTGCTTGTGTGTGTATGGGTGGCATGTAAGTAATTAATGATTAACTTGTACAGCCATTGGGGAAGCATTTCTTTGTGATGTTAGACCCTTGGCTTCTGCTGTGAATTTTATGCCTAAACTTAACTTAGCCATAATGCCTAACCCTATCCGATAATGAATAAACCAAACCCTAATATTTAACTCTAACTACAAATGTAATTTTGCCCTAAACACTTAAGCCAAAACTATTTATTTTTTCAAACTGGGGACAGGAAACATCTCGCCATTAGTCACCTCTTTCTGATTTAATTGCATTTTGGGGAATATTTCCCCCCTATTATATAGTTAAGTCATAAACACACACACAGACATTGCTATACACATGGGGACATTAAACATTATTTTCCTAATAAGTTTTTCTAACCATAATATAAACTCACTTTACAAAAACTCTAACACCTGAGTTATAATGTAAAATTAATTGACAGGACATGTTTTGGTTAATGGATCCCTTCTTCGCACATTATCTCCTGTAGTAAAACAAACACAGACGGTATTAAATGTATCTTGGGTACAGTGTGTATCTGGGTTCGGCGTTAACTGATCACTGTTTGGGCCTGATGGTGTTATACATTTAACACAGGTTATTAACTGGGTCACGGGGTGGTTATTGTTTCACCCACTGCAATTTAAGAGCAAATTTAACTCCGGAATTAACACCAGAAATATAACACTGTAAAATCAAGCCTAGGAATTTTGCTGACACACACGCAAATTGATGTATTCCGTCCAGTCACTACATGTCATTAACGCACATTAAAAAACACTTTCCACCAACACTCTCATTACCACTTTCCACTTTCACCTTTACCTCCGGCACTCTTTCTTTCTCCTCTTATATTTGCGAAAGGTCAAGCCCAGTGAATAGAGCCGTGACTAAACAACAGCTGCACACACACACACACACTCTCCATACACCTGTAGAGCGGTTGCCATGGTTGTGTTGAGGCGAAAGGAGAGTTACTGTATTGCCCGGCCGATATTGTCTGATGTTACAGTGGAGACGGGTTCTATCCCAAGGCTCCGATAAAATGGATCTGATATTCTGGATCAGTTCACTACCTGGGTCTCGTCTACCGGATAAGGTTAAACACGTGGAAATATACATACATGTATGAAGTACCCTATTTGTCTCTTCTGTATATTCTGTTTTAAGGATCTATGCAATCGCCATATACCAGGTGACTGGTATATACCAGGACCGGGCTGCAGTGGGTTGGACTACTATTAGCTACATTTGTGTAATCTACAGGATGGGTGTGGACACATTCTCCTGAGTCTTCTTCCTCTGTTAATTACAATGTTATCCGTTAAAATAAAAATAAATCCCCAAAATATTATTGGAGCTATTATGAAACAGTGTGACTGTTGGTTTCTAGTGTCTCACTGCTTTGTGGTAGTGGGTGTAGCCTACATATGAGTTTGGTTGCCAGAATGCAGATTTTGTCAGTCATTTGATCATTCTTTTGCTGTACTTCATTTAAGCAATAAAAGTTTTCTAAATGTGTAATTGAGTAATTTACACAACATTTCAGACTGGATTTGCCCCCAACAAAAAAGGTATGAGTCCATTGATTACACTAAATGATAAGGCATTCCACTGATCTTTGTAAACACACAGAGGTAGACACAACAAGGTAATGCAGTTGTCCTTTACAGGTTTAGAGGCCACTGATAAACCAATACATTATCCCAGATGTTTTCTGAGATATACAGTAGACACTAATTGCTTGAATATTTTCAAAGTGTACAGGACATGATATTTTCAGAAGTTCAAAGTAATTCATGTTGAGGACATGCTTTTATCAGATCATTTGTAAAAAAAAAGTAATGTATATTATAAATGTTGAAGATAAATTAAGTTTATGGCTAGGTACAGGTTAAGGTTAGTGTTAGGTACGGGTTAAGTATAGGGCTAGGTATGGGTTAAGGTTAGTGTTAGGTACGTGTTAAGCTTAGGGTTAGGTACAGGTTAAGTTTAGGGTTGGGTACGGGTTAAGATTAGAGTTAGGTGTGGGTTAAGGTTAGGGTTAGGGTTAGGTAGTGTTAAGTTTAGGGTTAGGATTAAAAGTAAGAACAGGGGCTAATGTTCTCCCTAGCCTGTTCGCAATGCAAGCTCCGCTCTCTTTCTAGTTGAAACAATCACAGACCTCTTCTATCACCGGAAGAAAAAATTATGTCCTGTATACACAGTCTTTAGTCCAAGCACCAGAATCTAAATAATGGAGAAGGAGAATTGAGAGTAAGCAAGTAAGTAAACCGGTACTCAGGCTACCAAAACTCTTTGTTTCTGGATGGAATCGCAACCTTGAGACCATGGAAATGTTGGCCATGTGGATGGCGTTCCAGAACATTCCGAAATGGCATGGCTACGTTCTTGTTTATAGGGGAGACCTGACAAAATATTCACCAACCTTCTACGGGGAATGTTAGGAATACCTGGCATGTGGTTGGAGAGAGGTCAGAGACGCTGCTAAATGGAAAGTTTGACAGGAGAGTCTGGAGGAAGGAGAATAACACCATAATAGATGCCTGGAAATCCAAACATCTTACTGGTTGGTTACAGTAGCATCCTTTATGGTATGAGATATTCAGGGATACTGATGGTTGCTACTGGCTACAGTACTGATCTAAACATTCCCATAGACCTACGGACAGAACTACTAGTTACAAAACGGCCTACCAACATGACAACTGGCTACAGTACAGATCTAAACATTATTCCCCTAGGCCTACCAACATGACAACTGGCTACAGTACAGATCTAAACATCACTCCCCTAGGCCTACCAACATGACAACTGGCTACAGTACAGATCTAAACATTACTCCCCTAGGCCTACCAACATGACAACTGGCTACAGTACAGATCTAAACATTACTCCCCTAGGCCTACCAACATGACAACTGGCTACAGTACAGATCTAAACATTACTCCCCTAGGCCTACCAACATGACAACTGGCTACAGTACAGATCTAAACATTATTCCCCTAGGCCTACCAACATGACAACTGGCTACAGTACAGATCTAAACATCACTCCCCTAGGCCTACCAACATGACAACTGGCTACAGTACAGATCTAAACATTATTCCCCTATAGTAAGCTGTTACATTTTACAACCAATGGCGGCAGGAATTACTCAAATTTGAACTAATCAGATCAACAGACTCATTTCTATCAGTGTAATATCCATTTATCTTTCTATAGGTCAAGTATCCATTTATTGTATTTCTTAGCCAAAGCAATCTTATTGGTGTCCTTCAGTAGTTATTTCTTTGCAACTATTCAACCATAAAGGTCTGATTCTCATTTATTTTTGTGTTATTTCATAGTTTTCATGTCTTCAATATTATTCTTCAATGTGGAAAACAATAAAATACCCTTGAATGAATAGGTGTGTCCAAACTTCACTGGTGCTGTATTTATAAACTACTTTGTTGCCTTAATCTTTCCAACAATTTTATCATTTTCTATCCAGAGGTTTGATTGTTTTTACCAGTCCATATTAGATATATTCAACATTTAAATTTTTTATCATTTTAAACGATGTCTGAGTTTACACCCATCAGCAATGACATTATGACCACCTGCCTAATATTGTGTTTGTCCCCCTTTTGCCACCAAAACAGCCCTGACCTGTCAAGGCATGGACTCCACTAGACCTCTGAAGGTGTGTTGTGGTATCTGGCACCAAGACGTTAGCAGCAGATCCTTTAAGTCCTGTAAGTTGCAAGGTGGGGCCTCCGTTGATCTGACTTGTTTGTCCAGCAAATCCCACAGATGCTCAATTGGATTGAGATCTGGGGAATTTGGAAGCCAAGTCAACACCTTGAACTTGTTGTTGTGTTCCTCAAACCATCCCTGAAACATGTTTGCTTTGTGGCAGGGAGCATCATCCTGCTGAAGAGGTCAATGCCATCAGGGACCGTTGCCATGACAGGGGGCACATGGTCTTCAACAACGCTTAGGTAGGTGGTACGTGTCAAAGTAACATCCACATGAATGGCAGGACCCAAGGTTTCCCAGCAGAACATTGCTCAAAGCATCACACTGCCTCCGCCGGCTGCCTCCTTCCCATAATGCATCCTGGTGCCATATATATTGGGGGGACAAGGATGGGGGGGTGCCCTCCGGACATTCCGGCTATGCAGCCCCATACACAACAAAGTGCAATGCACCGTGTGTTCTGACACCTTTCTGTCAGCCCCAACATTAGCATTTTCAGCAATTTGAGCTATGGTACATGTGCTGGTCATATAAGCTGCAGTCCACTCTTTGTGAATCTCCCCCACATTTTTGAATGGGTTTTGTTTCACAATCCTCTCCAGGGTGCGGTTATCCCTATTGCTTGTACTCTTTTTTTTACCAGATCTTTTCCTTCCCATCGCCTCTCTATTAATGTGCTTGGACACAGAGCTCTGTGAACAGCCGGCCTCTTTAGCAATGACTTTTTGTGTCTTGCCCTCCTGGTGCAAGGTGTCAATGGTTGTCTTTTGGACAGCTGTCAAGTCAGCAGTCTTCCTCATGATTGTGTAGCATACAGAACTAGACTGAGAGACCATTTAAAGGCTTTTGAAGGTGTTTTGAGTTAATTAGCTGATTAGAGTGTGGCACCAGGTTTCTTCGATATTGAAACTTTTCACAATATAACATTTTTCTGAGATACTGATTTTGGGGTTTTCATTAGTTGTCAGTTATAATCATCAAAATGTAAATGAATGAGCACTTGAAATATATCAGTCTGTGTCGAAAGACTGTATACATTATGCAAGTTTCACTTTTTGAATGGAATTACTGAAATAAATCAACTTTTTGATGATATTCACATTTTATGACCAGCACCGGTATCTGTCTGTTGGACTGGAACACACAGGCCTGCCTTCACTCTCCACCGTGCATCAGTGAGCCTTGGCCGCCCATGACCCTGTCACCGGTTCACCACTTTTCCTTCCTTGGACCCCTGCAGACCGGGGACCACTGCAGACCGGGGACACCCCTCAAGGGCTGCAGTTTGGAGATGCACTGATCCAGTCATCTAAGCATCACAATGTGACCCTTGTCAAAGTCACACAGATCTTTAGGCTGCCCATTTTCCTGCTTCCACTCGCTGCCTAATACATCCCTCCCATTGACATGTGCCATTATGACGAGATCAGCTATTTTATTTACTACACCTGTCAGTGGTCATAATGCTATGACTGATTGGTGTACATTTCTAGCTTTGATTGATCTGATTAGTCCTGACATTCACAATTTGCCAATTTCACTCTCAAGATTCTCCTCTCTTTGAGTGGATGATTTCATGGCTGAGGCAAACAGACACTGCTAGCTTGCTTATACAACAACACTGTGCCGGGCACTCACATTTGGGAAATATGGTAGTGTTTATTTCTATGGGTGAGGGATATAAATATTGAACCATGTGAATGTCATATTGACTAACATTAATGCTGATCCTTCATTGGGATAATAAGCTGGTACAAAGGACCAGTATGACCAGCTGATCCAACACCAGAGCTGAGCGAATAAACTACTGTTAGGTCCAGAACTAATTGGACACTTGCACAAGTTTTGTTATGTTGACTGTTTACCAAAATATATTCAAGTTATAGTGAAAAAAGGAAGATAGACTTAAAAGTGTCTCTCAGCATTTATTTGAGGGCATTCACATCCAAATTGGAGGAAGGTGGTAGGAATTACAGCTCTTAAAATGTAGCCTCCTCTGTTTCAAGGGACCAAAGATTATTGGACAGTTGACTCAAAGGTAGTGTCATGGACAGGTTTGTGCTGTTCCTTTGTTATTTCTTCAGTGAGGTAAGAGGTAAAAGGTCTTGAGTTGATTCCAGGTGTGGCATTCACATTTGGAAGTATGGCGATGGCTTGGAACAGGTCATGATCCAAAGCATATCACATAATCTGTTAAACATGGGGGGAGGCAGTGTGATGGCTTGGGCATTCATGGCTTCCAATGGCACTGGATCACTAGTGTTAATTGATTATGTGACAGAAGCAGCAGGATGAATTCTGAAGTGTATAGGGATATATTGTCTGCTCAGATTCAGCCTAATTCAGCAAAATTGGTTGGACACCGCTTCACTTTACAGATGGCCGTAGATGGAAAATGAGCTAGAGAATTGTAACAATCTGACTGTTTTAATTCTATTGCATTCTATGTATGAATATTGCTATATAAATAAACTTGCTTGCTTGCAAAACATACTGCGAAAGCAACCGAAGGATTTTTAAAGGTAAAGAAGTGGAATATTCTGCAATGGCAGATTCAATCAACTGATCTCAACCCGATCCAGCATGCCTTTCACCTGCTGAAGACAAAACTTAAGGCAGAAAACCCACAAACAAACAACTGAAGACAGCTAGAGTAAAGGCCTGGAAAAGCATCACAAAGGAGGAAACCCAACGTTTGGTGATGTCCATGTCTTCCAAACTTCATGCTGTCATTACCTGTAAAGGATTCTCAATTATAAAGGAATATTTGATTTATGATTGTGTTAATTTCTCCAATTACATTTGAGCCCCAGAAATAAGGGGAATGTGTATAAAAATGGTTGCAATTCCTAAACGTTTTATATGATATTTTTGTTCAACCCCTTGTATTAATACTGAAAGTCTGCACTTCAGTTGCATCTCGGTTGTTTCATTTCAAATCCATTTTGGTGGCATACACAGCCAAAAATATCCAAATTCTGTCTGTGTCCAAATATTTCCAGTTCTACTCTAAATGTTTGACACTAAATGTCAGGGTTTTTCACTGTGACCAGAATTCATTTTTTTCTACCCATTACCCAAGAAGTAGGACAACAGCCTGCAGGAGAAATTTCTTGAAATGTTGGGACACTGGTTGTTTGGAAACACAGTCTGCCATGTTACCCAATCAACAGAGTAGCATGCCCGAACCTCAATCCTCAGCGCTGACAGCACAACATGTCATTCATATCAGGTAATGACTACAGATTCTCATTTAGAGAAACAACCTGGGAGCAGTTAAGGATAACTGTCTTGCTCAAGGACAGACTGACAGATTTCTTTCCCCTCTAAATGCCGGTCTGCACTTTTATGAATAGAAATGTATTGTAAAAATTACTGTAGTTCCTAACCTGAGCTATTCAATCTCCTAATCCCACTGTACATTGAGGATCATTTTCCAAACTGTAAATCTAGATGGGGGGTATTTAGTAGCGACATCCTGGATATCACATTCTTATCAACCTTTTACAGTCAGGCTAAAATCAAGGCTAACATTTTTTTTTAAATTAACATTGCAATTGCACAATAGAGGTTTGAAAATACAATGACATAGCTGCAACAAGTATATACACCAATCAGCCATTACATTATGACCACTAACAAGTGAATAACACTGGTAATCTCGATATCATGGCACATGTCAGTGGGTGGGATATATTAGGTAGCTAGTAAACATTCTGTCCTCAAAGTTGATGTGTTAGAAGCAGGAAAATGGGACAGCATGAGGATCTGTGTGACTTTGACATGGGTCACATTGTGTTGCTTAGATGACTGGATCAGTGCATCTCCAAACTGCAGCCCTTGAGGGGTGTCCCCGGTCTGCAGTGGTCCCCGGTCTGCAGGGGTCCAAGGAAGGAAAAGTGGTGAACCGGCGACAGGGTCCTGGGGTCCAAGGCTCACTGATTGATGCATGTAGGGAGCAAAGGCTGGTCCGTGTGGTCCGATCCAACAGACGAGTTGCTGTAGCTCAAATTGCTGAAAAGTTAATGCTGGTACTGATAGAAAAGTGTCAGAACACACAGTTCTTCGCATTTTTTTACATTTTGGGCTTAGTAGCCCCAGACTAGTCAAGGTGTCCAGGCTGACCCCTGTCCTCTGCCAAAAGCACCTACAATGGGCACATGAGCGTCAGAACTGGACCACGGAGCAATGGAAGAAGGTGGCCTGGTCTGATGAATCACGTTTCCTTTTACATCACGTGGATGGCCAGGAGCGTGTGCGTCGCTGACCTGGAGACCACATGGCACCAGGATGCACTATGGGAAGGAGGCAAGCCGGCAGAGGCAGTGTGATGCTTTGGTCAATGTTCTGCTGGGAAACATGACATTCATGAGGAAAACTTGAGTCCTGACATTCATGTGGATGTTACTTTGACATGTACCACCTACCTAAGCATTGTAACAGACAATGTGCACCCTGTCATGGCAACGGTATTCCCTGATGGCATTGGCCTCTTTGAGCAGGATAATGAGCCCTGCCACAGAGCATTGGTTCAAGAATGGTTTGAGGAACACAACAACGAGTTCAAGGTGTTGATTTGGCCTCAATTCCCCAGATCTCCATCCAATATAGCATCTGTGGGATGTGCTGGACAAAAACCATCTCGCAACTTACAGGACTTAAAGGATCTGCTGATAACGTCTTAGTGCCAGATTCCACAGCCCACTTTCAGAGGTCTAGTGGAGTCCATGCCTCAACAGGTCAGGGCTGTGTTGGTGGCAAAAGGGGGATCTACACAATATTAGGCAGGTGGTCATAATGTCATGGCTGATTGGGGTATTTAGTAGGAATCAGCACTGAGAAGTTTCCTTTAGGTGGCAGTGTTGTCATTTACTAACTTCCGCAAAGGTGTGTCAAGTGTAGTTAGCCACTGCATTGTATTTAGCGACAGAGAGAGTGAACAGAACATTAAAAGGTGGGGGTTTTCCACGAGAATCCGTGGTACAAAAGGGCAAAGTCTGGTATGGTGACGTCCTTTTTGCACGGCTATGCATTCCAATGACAGGTTGTTTCAATAGATGTGATGTAACCATGCCCTAACAGAGGATATTTGGAGATAATGTATATTGACTTTGAAGAATGTTAAGGTTTTCTCTTTGTTTTTTAAAATAAAAGTTCTCTCCTTGGTACTCTCCTTGGTTCTCTCTTTGGTTCTCTCCTTGGTACTTTCCTTGGTTCTCTCCTTGGTTCTCTCCTTGGTACTCTTCTTGGTTCTCTCCTTGGTACTCTCCTTGGTACTCTTCTTGGTTCTCTCCTTGGTTCTCTCCTTGGTTCTCTCCTTGGTACTCTTCTTGGTTCTCTCCTTGGTACTCTCCTTGGTACTCTCCTTGGTTCTCTCCTTGGT
>JACXGJ010014527.1:0-14722 GCA_016801105.1 Esox niger
ACACACACACACACACACACACACACACACACACACACACAAGAAAGCTTTTCTGGATGGAAAAAATATTGCTGAAATGTTCCATTAATAAAATGTAAAGTGAGAGAGACAGAGAATGAGACAGCGAGAGAGACTGAGGGAGGTAGACAGAAACAGTTTACTGAAGCCAAGGAAAAGAGAAAATATAAAAGGTGAACAGGAAGCATGAGTGTGTCACATCCAGTGAAGCCTCTGCAGGAGACCTACAGTGTTTTTAAAGACTTGAGGGCATTAAGATCAGAGGAGAGGAATGGTGGTGTACAGTGAGGAGACACTAGGCGTGTACACATCATATACTCTCCTCATTCCTGACAGAGGTCTCACTCTCTCCTTCTACTTCATTCCAGCCAGAGATCTCACTCTCCTACCTCAGTCCTGACAGAGGTCTCACACTCCTACTACCTCAGTCCTGGCAGAGGTCTCCCTCTCTCCTATGTAATTCCTGAGAGGTCTCATTCTCTTTCTACCTCAGTCCTGACAGAGGTGTCACTCTATCCTTCTACCTCAGTCCTTACAGAGGTGTCATTCTATCCTTCTACCTAATTTCTGACAGAGGTCTCCCTCTCGCCTTCTATGTAATTATTGAGAGTTCTCACACTCTTTCTACCTCAGTCCTGACAGACGTCTCACACTCTCCTTCTACTTCATTCCTAAAAGAGGTCTCACTCTCCTACTTAATTCCTTAATCACCCTGCACACACCATTCTTCTGTCTCTACCATACATATATACATACATACGTCATTCCTCTCTCTGGTCCCTCCATCCCTCTCTCTGGCACTTCCATCCCTCTCTCTGGCACCTCCATCCCTCTCTCGGGCACCTCCATCCCTCTCTCGGGCACCTCCATCCCTCTCTCTGCTGGAGACTCTTTGCTTCCTTAATCCCTCTCTCTGGTCCCTGCATTTCTCTCTGGCTCCTCCATCCCTCTCTCTGCATCCTCATCCCTCTCTCTCCGCTTCCTCATCCCTCTCGCTCCTCTTCCTCATCCCTCTCTCTCCGCTTCCTCATCCCTCTCGCTCCGCTTCCTCATCCCTCTCTCTCTGGCTCCTCCATCCCTCTCTCTGCATCCTCATCCCTCTCTCTCTGCTTCCTCATCCCTCTCTCTCTGCTTCATCCTCTCTCTCTCTCTGCTTCATCCTCTCTCTCTGCTTCCTCATCCCTCTCTCCCTGCTTCATCATCCCTCTCTCTGGCCCCTCTATGCCTCTCTTTGCTTCCTCCATCCCCATATCTTGTCCCTCCATCCCTCTCTCTGGCTCCTCCACCTGCTCCCTCCACCACTTCGCTCTTCCTCTGTGGAAGGGCTGTCTGGCACAGGGCCTTGGTGTGGGGCCGTTTCCCCAGCAGGCTGCGTGCCGCCCAGTATTGTAAACAGGGAAATGTGCTCCATTGTGTCGACTGCACGCTCCTCAATATGGAAGTGATCTGAATGGGAAAGCTTGTTAACCAATCAATAGAGCAGACATGTCTAAACTTGTCCTTGAAACCCGCTCCTCTTTTGTTCAATGCATAACAAATAAGGGGAATTTAGCGAAGACAAAAGTGATTTTTTTAATGCTGAAGTTTTTCTCCCCCATCATTTCCAACGCTCTCGCGGTAATTTCGCGACATGATTAGAATACGTCGGACGTGCCCAGCGCAGTGTGTTCGTTCTCTGTGACACATCAGACAGATTTGGAGGGTAATCTGTGTGAAAACACAGGAGTGTTAAACGACTGAAGAGGAACCGATGTTTGATTGGCGGTGTGGTGAGTTCCAGTCACACAGACATGTCGACGGCGTCAGACAAACAGACCAACCACTTGAAAGGGAAACGGATACAGCCTAATGAATTGCCAGGGGAATAATGTATTTTCTTGAATTACGTATACACGGTCAGCAAATGACCACTGACACAGACACTTTTCAAGAGGCACATAGTAGCCCAGCCATTGTACGCCACTGATAGCAGGCAATGCAATAAAACCCACCCAAAACCTCAGTGGATTGTAGCCCCCGCTTCACATTATCTGCTGACTTTCCAGACAATTCGGTCGGAAAGAATGGGAACTTGGAGACTTAATATTTGGTGCTTGGAGGTTATGGTTGGTAAATGTGGAAGCTTGTATGTCTGCCCAGAGCAAAAGTATCTACTGACCATTACCTTTTAGCTATGAAATAATCCAGACAGATGGCTGACACAATGTGTTTGTGGTCAGCTCACACTATTGATTGTAAACATACACACTATGCATTCCGGTTTCAATAATGTTTTGACAGCTATGGGAGTTGTTTAGAAAAATTATATTTACAATTGGTTTAAACTACCTTCATAGGATTTCTTGAATTTGAGGTTTGCATTTCTAGTTTTCGAATTTGAGGTTTGCATTTCCAGGATTTCTAGTTTTTAACTGTGACCTAACTACATCAGAGAACAGGAAAGGAGTATAATGTGTCTCAAGTGCCACAAGGTTCATTGCTACTCTCTGCAGGATTTTAAAAAAAAGTTTTTTACTGAAAAAGTGTTCCTGCATGGGGCAGAAAGGGAATACACAATCAAAAAATGTGTGGAAAAATGTGGTGTATGGTGGTTCCGTGGTCTAAGCTGCTGCCTCCAGTGATCATTCTGTACACAAATGGTATATACCTTCATATTGTAACTCAAACATTTGGGGGGGATTTGGTCCTAATTTGAGTTTATTACTACCCAAAAACTTTTACTGTAAAACAGGAGAGAACAGGAGAAAATGTAAATGCCTTAAAGAGCCTTGCTAGCAACATGATAACTTGTTCATAGACAGCTACTTTATTGAGTGAAATTGTATTTACCATGACTGAGTTTTGTGGTTGTCCTGCCTGGCTATTATAAGATGAATGCACTAACAGTAAGTCACTCTGGATCAGAGGGTCAGTAAAATATCTTAAATGCTTAATGTAAAGATGGAGTACAACAATGTCTGGATATGGCATGTGGATATGGCAATATTTTTTCAATCGTATTCTATAACCAGGGCTCTAACCTACTATGAGTGGGTGCTGTAAGCTTCAGTCAGTCAGTCAGCCTGCCTGCCAGACAGCCAGACAGTCAGTCAATCAGTCAGTCAACCTAAGACTAAAAGAAAGGCCAAAAAGACCAGGGAAGAGAGAAAGCATAAAGGAGAAATAGGGACAGACGGAAGAAAGAAAACAGTACCCCGCTGTCTGCACTGTTACATGAGATTCGTCTTTAATCTCCCTCTGAGAAGAGAGCTTTTTCCTATTTTGGGGGAAATTACTTCACAGGAGAGGAAAGCTACCAGCACTTGATATTTGTATCAAAATTCCTGCACGGGCCGCAACCTCAGCTCAGAAGAAGCTTTGTCAAGATGCCAGCTTTTGTTCTTTTATTTGGGTGTTGCTGTGCCTTTGTCTTACCTGGAGCCATCAAACTCACAAAACAATAAATTACATTAATTGCTCCTAGACAAGAACAGCTGGGGTGATTCACAGAACAACAACAATAAAAACAAGTCTTCCAGGTATAAAAAGTGAAGAATAAGAAGCAGCTCTCTAGATTTGAGTCATCCAACATGGCCGACACAGTTCCCCGGTACATTTCTTTTTAATATACTGGGTTTGGGTTTCTACATGTACTAGCTGTCAAGCAACGGATTGTAGAATACTGCTACTGTAATAGTAGTTATATGGAGAGGGGAGAAGCTAGCTAGCTGCCTGGTTTTAGGCCATTGGTTGATGGTGATACTAAATATAGCTCAAGTTAGCTGCTGGAAAAGATCATTACTTAATAACTGATTACATTACATTGTGTATACTATTTACAAAATGTTTGTTTATGATTGGATCCATTTACAGTTGATAGCAACTCGCTGACGGACCTAACAACAAAAAGACACAGCAGGAAGGTGTTTAGCTAGCTAAATGTGGGCTTCCTGGTAGTGCAAGTTGATTTAGAAAAGAGCATCTGATAAATCACCACAATGAAAAAGCCAAAATGTTCGTGACTGTACCAATGTGGTATGACATGGGGAGTATGTAAACGGGCATATGATTTATGATGAAAATGTGCTTTTCATGTCATAGCAACTGACAGAACCACAGACTACACACAAGCTAGTTGTAAAGCATTCTAGCATGCCAGTTTGTAAAAGTAAACTCGAAAAGTATAATCAGTAGTAATGACTGCACTGGATTTGCAACGACTTCTCTGAGCATTCAGGGTCAAAATCCCTGTTGGGGTTTTCAGGGTTAATTGGTAGGTTAGGTAAGCATTTGTCTCTTTGAGTTAAGACACTGGTGCCCCAGTTCATCTGACACCTCTTCTCCGTGATACCCAGGTGCATAGCTAATGAAGTGCTCGTTAACCACAACACCTGTGTGAAGGGGTTGAGTAATGTCCTCGCCGCTGGTTTCTATGTCCCTACCTCCATCTGTCTTCTCTTTTTCTTCTGTAATCCACCCTCTTTCTCCGTGTTTTCATCAACCATCCGGTTCCACCGTCCACTCCATTTAAGCTAACCTTGACCACCTGAACACGAGTGCCTCCTCCATTTTCCTCTGTCTGCCCTCCATCTTTATGTCTCAGGATCCTAGCTCCTCTCCCACTGAATTGTCTGAATGTACGTTGCAGACCTGCCCAGCTACTGTGTACCTGGGAAGCCGCTTGTTAGAAGGTGTGAGCTTAACCCTGATTGATTTCTGACCATGACAAAGTGGAGGACGGACAGATATTTACAACACCTAGAGAGAGCGAGAGGGAGAGATAAGTTGGACTGACTGAAATAGAAACTGACTGAGCTCTTTCTATTTTGTTTCAGTGTGCTATTTTTCGGTTCAGGGGCAACACGTCGGCACTCGGCGATCGGGGGGCTGTGCAATGAACTGAGCAGTAGCTAACTCTCTCCAATTTGTCAAAAGCGCTCTGACTCTTGGGTTTGCTGCAGTAGCCCCCCAGTACTCCACTGATTACTAGCCACAGTGTGGAGCGAGAAGACACAGCCAGTCCACTTCACTCAGTAACGCTGTTCGAAGATTTACACAGAGGCAGCAAACAGAAGCCAACTCTTAAGAAAAGGCAGTATATTCTGTGGTAAAGAAAATAAGTTACAAGACTCCAGAAAAACTGCTTGTACCCACCCCCCTGTGGTCCTGATGTTCGGCTCTAAGTGTCGTCGCTAATTAGCAGCCAATACATTGATCCCTATGCAAATGCATTAGCCATGACTTAGCGCTATTACATATCAAAATGTCAACGTAAAACAGGCAATGTTTTGCTAATAGTTCATAGCTTTTTTTTCAGCTGTTGATAGTCTATATTTCTTTTCCAACAGAACATTCTGGGACATTCTGCAAAGCAAAAAAATTGCTTAATATCGGCAACATTGCGTGAAAAAGTATTGTATTCCACTAACCCCCACCCATTATTGTCACACGTATACCACCTTTTCTATGTTATTAAGTCGCTGCAATAATTCAAACCCCCTTGTCATTCTACATATGATTATTGAATCCTGTACAGAGGGCCTTTCAATAGTGTGGAAGGCATTTACATTTATATTCTCATTGCCGTGCGCGGTCTCTCTCCAGCCCCGGTAAGAAGGAGCGTTTGGATAATGCAGCCGTCATTCATTCCCACCTTGCCTTATCGAGCCCTAAGTACCGTCTATGAATCGCCCCCTTAAAGTATACAAATTAGAGCCATCAGTTATGTTACTGTGTTAAAGGGAGGAGGGGACGGGGGAACTACACACTACACAGCAACCGAGAGCGAGATACTGAGAGAGAGATGCTCACTGTCAGACGCGCAGGACACTGGTCTTGAATACTTTGAACAGGTAATGTCGGTTTGTTGCTTAACGTTTTATAATGAGTCTAAGCTAGCGCCCTCTGAAGGAACAGCCAAACAGAGACACAGGCAAACCGTCAAAAAAAACAATAACAGGAAAAGACACAGGAGGTAAAATATATGCTTTGGGGGGGAAAAAAATGACATGACATTCAATTGCAGAGATTATGTGTTTGTTCCCTAATAAGCACAGTAAAAAGAAAAACTCATGCATTTAAATACGCTTCTTAGCCAAGGCCTTTTTTCTCCCATTGTGGCTCCTGTTAGGGACGCCCAAATATTATTTCTTTACCAACTAATGTTTGTTTGCTTTGCATAATGAATGTATGAATGTCCCTATATTTACCTGAAGTGTGCAAATCACTTTTGGACCACTATATAATAATTAGAGAGAGAAAAGAAAAAGATAGAGTGTGGAAAGGGGTAGCGAGAGAAAGAATGAGAGCCAGAGAGAGAATAGAAGGGAGCGATGGTACCAGAGGGAGAGAGAACAGGAGAGAGATGGAGCGAGAGAGAGAAATATACAAAGAGATGAGGGGGTGTTAAAGTGACAGCACCTGAAAGAAGGCTTCAACTGGAGGGAGTAGGCCTCCCACGTTTTACTGTATGCCTTTACCCTATGGGAGGTATGGTAATGTCTTGAACTCCTGACTCTTCAGTGACCTATGTATTCATCCGGAGAACATCCGTGCAGACCGTTCTATTAAAACATTAACAGTGGCGCTAACGGCAGCTGGGCTTTTCGGGAAAACATTAAGCAATATTCCGAGTTGCCCAAAAGTAACCTAAACACCTTGGATCTGTGAATAGTCGGCATCAATTGGATGTGGTCCATAAAGCATGGGCGGGAAAGGGTTCTTGGAGGTGGGCGCGTGCCAACGACGTGAGACTCGGGTCATCACGCTCTCTGATTAATGTTATTCGATAATCTGGTCCATAAATAGGCGCGGCTCTCTCCGTTTTGTGTTTTATGTATCCATCTTTACTGCAGCAATAACCATCGGCGGGCTGTATTTGACAGGCGGTGCGGCCAAGCGGCGTTCTCTCTCCCTCTGACACGGATTCCACTTTGATGAAGAGTGATGGGGCATGTTGCAGAAAACGTCTGTCTAGGGAGAGAAGGGAGAAGTAAGGTCTGGAATTACAGCGAAGGCTCCACCCCAACCTCACTGTCTCCCTCTCTCTCTCTGTTGGAGGACTTATAACAGTAAACAAAGTGACATAGACAGGTTGGTTCCTCAATAGCAGACGAGGCGCCGGGAGGAGCGCGTATTTGCGCACGCCATCTGTGCACCCTCCCCAATCACATGGGTCAGTGGTCGCCCGGCAAGCTAGCGTCGGTTGGGGATGTAGTGCTGAGATGCCAATGCTTGACCGAAGTGAAGGTGACGTAGGAGGTAAAAGCTTTTACCACCACGGTCAGGCAAACATTTGTGTTACTCATCACTGGAAGAAGCCGGCGCTCCCCCTTGGTCAAATCCCCCACTGGCTGGCCGACCAGTTGGATGGCCTTGGGATCGCCATGGCGCTGTGCCTCGTCAAACTAGTATGCCGTAAAATATTTTTTTATAAAGGCTGGGTGGATTTGTACAGAAAACAAAGGACTCACACCAAATACATGTTTTTTGGTATCGGTTTAAGTAGTCTACCGTGAATCTTTTGCCTGGCTGCCTTTAAAGACCGATTGTTTTGTATCAAACTGTATTTCATACTTCTATATTTGAAAAGTATGACATTGAAAACATGATCGCTGACACACAAGTTGTCAACAGTGTCTGCATTTCAGTAACTCAGGAGACGCCATTTTGCCTCAGAATACTCAACTCCACCGATCACAGTGGGGAGTCAACCACGGCATCCGAATGATATTTTTTATAGTCCATGGAATACTTCAGCAATGGGTTTTTGTTTTCCCACAGTGAACGGTGAAAACAGAAAATACACTGCAATTGGAAAACGTCATGAAAACGTTTACCAACTGAAGGAATCCGAGAGGATTTTAATCCACCTCACCTACACTCATCCACTGCTCTCATGACCCCCGCCCCCCGCCCCCCCACTTCAGATCATCACAAAGATACGACCACAAGGGGTCAGCTGGACAGAAAATCTATAGCCAAATGTATTTATTGTGCTTTGAAATGTTTCCTTAATTTCCAGACACTAGTTTGTTTTCAATTTAAGTGCAGGACCCTGAAAGGCTCCAAAAAAATAGCAATTATTTTCCTGGATTATGTGCCTTTTGGTGCACAAAGCAGCCCTGTGACTTGATGAATTGCCAGCCTTTAATGTTACGGGGGATTAAAGATAACTTTTGAACGATCGCCGGATGAACGTATGGACAGCTCCTCTTTCACCAGCATAATAAGTTTTGGGCTTGTAGTATTTTAATTAAATCTCCCTTTAAAACTCGATCCACGTGTCCTCTTTGAAAAAACAGGACTTGAGGGGGCGGACGGCGTCGGTCAGGGGTGGGCTTGCTCAGGCATCCATTGATTATCAGGCAACATTAAAGATGGGGGGGAGCACTTACAGACATTCATCTGACATTCATCTGACAATGAGACTGAAGTGGCCGTAATGATCCTCCTGTAGGCCATAAATTACCCTGATGTGTTTATTCCCCTTTCCCTGTGTTATGGCCCCTGTAGAATTCATTTCAGGAATTCATCGGGACGGATGGCGTCAGAATACGCACGTCATGTTAACTGCCCTCCCGGGGGGGAGGGGGTGCTCGGGGATGGGGTCACCTGCGTGCCGCTCACCGCTGTCACGCGAGAGACCCACCAGACTTACCGCGGTGAATTCGCGTTTAGCCGGTTACACATGTTGATCTGTCGTTGAGGGCTGTAATCACGCCATCAGGATGCAAACAGCATGGGGGACTGAGGACCAAAAGTGACTGTGCGATCACTCGGCAGCTATATTGTCAGATGTTAACGAATGAACGAAGAAAGCCGCGAAGGGAAGACTGACCAGCCAGAATAGCGGACTGTGCAAATGGCTGGAGCTTTACTGTTTTCTTTTTGTTTTTTTGTGAGCTGTCGGCCACTCGAAACCAATCACGTAGTGGAGACGTTGGGGCTGGGGCGGGGTGCTGGGGCCAAACAACAGCTGTGTATTAAAAGCAGTATGAGAAACAGATGCTCGGGTTATATGGTATCCCCGTGGTCTTGGTCCACCCTGTGCCCGCGTCTTTGCTGGCACCTGCCACTGGCTTTGAAGTTTTCAGTGCACGTTTGAGGCCTTGTAAGGTCGGGCAAGATGCTGGACAAAGTATCAGCGGCAAATGTGTTGGGAAGCCGCAGCTCCTCATTGGCTGGCGTTGAAGGATGCCTCCTGGGGCGGAGGGGGGGGGCGGGTTGCTGTATTAGGAGGCGCGTGGGGTTAATGGAGAGCACGTTCCGCATAACTGATCCTCTGTGTTCTCCTCATACACACTAACTCCACATGAAGAGCTCACCGTGTCACCTCCCTTCTCGGCTTTACTAAGTATTCTACAGGCCCGTGATACAGAAGGTACACACAGGCACATTAATGATTCACGGTCCCCAATTCCCAAAGCGCCGCGCTTGTAAAGTTTATTCTTCTGAAAATCCTCGTCTTCGTCATCGTTCAACAAAGCTGTGCATCGCCCCAGGTGATTAGCATTGTTTTCTGCACCAAAACAACCCAGGAGTGAGAAAACAAAAACAAACCCAAAAAAATATATAATAACCTCAATGAGAGGGAGAAATGGGTCTTGGGAGAATCGCGCTAGCGTAGCTGACCCCCATCGAGGTACAGCTCCCAGAGTCCAGGCTGGTCGAGGCGTTGGATGACGAGTGCCGTCTGTCTGGTCTGCTTTCTGATTCACCTCTTAACATGCAAACAGAGGGGAAGTGAGTAGGCTCTGCTACTCCAGATATGCTAAAGGGAATGATATAATTAGTATGGCCATGTTTCTCTGCTGGTGTTGTTGTTGTTCTGACTCCACAAAGGAATAATGAACTTCAGTCTGTACCAGTGTGCGCGCGTGTGTATGTGTGTTGTTAAGTGGGTGGGTATTTGCTGTGAAGATTGGCAGTGATTACTGTGAGTTGGCTAATTTGAACAGAACCATGTCAGCAACAACAAAGAAAAAAGTGCCAGGACCAGAATGAGACACATATATTGTAAAAATAAAGAAAACAGTATGAATAAAGTGATGTAGAGAGCAATACAAAATTACCATTAAATGAAACAAGGACAAAGATATTTAATCTATATTTATCACAAGCTACATCAATTAATGTTGATAATGTCTTCGAAACAAGTTGGTGAAGTCTTAACTCAATGAGTCCCAGAGTCACCATTAAGTTGTACGTTTTCCCTGCGTTATTTGATCTGATTGTTCTGCTCTTATAATTAACCTCATGCTGATTTTCTTGTGGGGGTTTTTATTCTCCAGTTACATAATAAAAAATATCATTTTACATAAACAGTCAAATTCAGGCATTTTTTGGGACAAATTAATACAAAATAATTTCTGCTAGACAATAATCTGATAATAAATATCCTCAAAGAATTCTGTAAGTACAGTTTTAATTTATTTGAAATGAATATCCAACTAGTCAGTGAGAAATGTTTGGAGTTTGTGACAGCAACTGTGTATGCTTAATACAATATTAAATATGTCCTGGGATTTCCTATGATCTTCACAGAATCTCATCAAAACAACTACTTATAAGTTTTTGATTCTTAGCTGTCCATTGCTGAGAAACAAGACAGTTGTAGCATAGGGTCCTTACTCTGAACTGTTACTATACCTGTTGGTTCAAACAGATGGTCGGAACTGGTTAGTTGCTACTGTGGCTAAAATGCTAGGCAACAAACGTCTGAAATAAATTACCGATCATATCCAGTTACAGAATCTTAATCCTCAGCCAATTAAAATCATTCACATAGTTGAATGAGACAACACAAAATATGGTTTATCATCATATTCATCATCATTTAGAAACTAAAACATCCTAACCACAAGTCCGCTGGCTTGTTCTGACACTGAAATAAACTACATGAACAGCAGAAATGTGGAAGGCTAATTAGCTCACAATGTACAATGTCTTGATTCGTGTATTTTTTTAAACTAGTCTGTATCCCCCCGTGAGGTCAGTATTTTTAATTTGGAACATTTACATTCATTGTGGTATTATGTTGAGAAGGGAACTGCAGGCATTTTGAAAACTGAATAATGAAAATGATTTCATAAGGAGCTAGGCCTACATCTTTCCACAGGCAGCTTCCCAAATTGGGCCTAATAATCTTAGCATATTGTAGAGACCCACGCCAGGCTACATTAGAGGATCCTGTTACAGTGACCTACAAGTGAATGAATCCCTGTAGACCCAGGATTACATCCTGCTCTTTCCATCCTCTACAGTAATATTATCATGAGGATGTGTGACAGGTAAACCTAGTCCATGTTCCTCCAGTGTGACCTGTCTTCACAACAGATACAGATTCAGCCCCTGATATAACCTCCAGTATTAGCGCATATGGGACGTCAGTGGGGCCAACGCTTCAATTCCCTTCTACAGTTGCGAAGGGACACGGCAAACTGATGTGCGTGGAAATCGCAGCACTTCTGCTAGGGCTTACAAGTCTCCATCTCACTCTAGGACCAGCAGTGATGGCTTATTTAAAAAAAAATCCGGGTCCCAAATAGGATGCTAATTAATGTCAACCAGATTCCTGCCATCAAAGTGATCCGATTTGTCCAAAATTGTGCATTGGGATCTGATGGCGCCCTGAGCTCCAACGGCTTTAAATCATACTATGTCTGACTAAAGGTGTCCTACATGTTGAATACACAGATGTTTTCAAATTGGCGAGCAAGAAAAATGCACACTTTGTATAAGCAAAGTCCTTTTTCAAATTAGCGTGATGTCAGTAGGGCTGATCTAAGCATGCGTCATGGAAATACATAGTCCCACATCCACTTCACTCAAGCTGTTTATCTATTCAACTCTTGTGGATGCTATGCTATGGTCAGTTTAATGTTGAATCCTACTACCACAGGCTGTACACCTCTTCCTACCAGGCGCCATATAACGTCAGATGGTCAATCAATGTTTTTCTATTCACTTCAGAAGGCAAAGGTATATTTGAATGGATCAGCTCCTGACAGAAAAGCAGTCTTTGAATTTTGTGCACTGGACTGGTTCTCCGATTCACATTGGTAGCCAGCAATTAATGCTGTTCAATAGTACTCTTTAGGGGAACTAAAGTATTGGCTAATCAATAATCTACATTTATTTTGACCTATCAATAGCTCGACAGTTGACAGTTGTATTTTTCCATATAATCAACATGAAACAAGCCTGTCTGATTGCATGTCCATTATGGAGAAATACGTCTTTAAAAGCACATTAAAAGGTGCTATTTGTTAGATTTTGCATGGGTTTTTAGAAAAGATGTTATCTGAAATTGGGTATATTACAAATAGTTTGATGTTGTCGTACTTGGTTTCATAGAGTTGGAATCTTCCCAATGAGTTTCTCTTGTTTTTTTTGTTTTTTTTTGTCTGGTCTTTATGTGTTGCCAGTCTCAAAGAAAATGGGAGAATGTTAGGGAGACAACAAATAATATAGACCTGAAAATAAAATTTGGGCCACATCTCTCCTGCAGGTAAGCTCTCCATAAGTAGCAAGTAGAATAGGCTTTAAAAATGGGAATTCCGAACCAAATGTTTTAGCTAGATCATTATTATATAGTTAGCTGCTAAGGATATCCAGAGTTGTTAACAAAAAGTTTCAGCTAATTCCCAAAAAGGACACTCAAGAGAGGAAAAATGTTTTCCATTAATGATGAAATATCTCAAATGACACAAGAGGCAATATTATTATAATATTAGGAGCCAGGAATCAATATTAAAAGCCACAATAGGACTGGTCATCTCTCAGGGTCCTCTCTAGGTTTCTTCTGAGGTTCATCTGTCTATTGCTGTTACTTGCTCTTGGGGGTTTTAGGCTTGGTATCTATATAAGCACTTAGTGACAATTGCTGGTGTAAAATGGGCTTTTTGATTGACTGAAAGACCCAACCCTTCACAGATTCTGCTGTTTTGCTCGTGCAGTTGCTGTTAATGTCAAACGGGAACAAACAATGGCTGCTCTAATCAACTCTGTGATTATATTGCCAAAAACAGCAGTGCACATTCATAAAAAAACAGAGTGCAGTTTGTGGAACTGGGAAGCATTTTGACTATTGTCTCTATACAATAAAAATTATATTTGAAAACAATTACTCTAGTATAGATTGCTTTTAGACATTTTGGTCTGACGATTTATAAATTACAATACCTTTTTATACAGTCCTTTTATCAGTTAGTCAGTGTTGTGTTCAACTAATTTCATTTTTGCAGGCATAAAAGATCTGTCCAGTCTTGATCGAAGGCTCTGGGTTTAACTTTGGCAATGTCACCAAAATTAACAAAATTTAAAAAGACTCGACAGCCTCTCTCGTGTGCTTGCCCGTTTGCCCGAGCAGTAGAGTGCTGGAGAGAAGACAGACGGGGGGACATTGGGGAACTCTGGATAAAGAGCTGGGTCTAGACTTTTTTAATAAATGTCTGTTAATTTCGTCGCTTTTTGCATTTTTATTTTATACTTTCTATAAACTAACTTGTACACTTGAGTGTTTGTGTAAAAACAGACATGACCAAAAATACATCCGAGTAGGATCCTCTTCATCTCATCACCTCAGACAGTTACAATTCTTTAACAAATGAATAACATCAAAAATTTAAGATCTTCTTAGCCTCAGCAATGTGCCTAGTTGTCTCAGGCTGGTCTGAGAAAAGCAGCTATCCATTTCAGACCAATTGTTTAAACCTGTTGTTTTTCTAAAATGTCACATGTATAGCAGAGCACGGTTTACATTTTTTATAGTCCCGTTTCACCGCTGGCAGGGTTTAACCTAGAAAGACAGATGGAGGCTGGGCCAGCAGAAAACGGGTCACAAATACATCAGAGACATACAGAGATGCCCCACCCCAGCTCAGTATCGACAGAACACGGAACCACAGCCCACATCACCACTTGAGATAGACAGACAGGGGAGGAAGGAAGAGACTGGTGGGGAAGAAATTGAAAAATGTGTAAGGGAATAGAGACTGTGGCAGAAATAGGGAGCGATGGATCGAGAGAGAGAAGAAAGACAGAAGGAGTGAAAGGGAGAATGAGGAGATGGGTAGCAGAGGAAATCATGAGGAAAAGATAAACAACAAACATAAACATTGAGATGGAAAGAAAAAGAGATGGAAAGGAGGGCGATAGGAATGGAGAGGCAAGGAGAAAGAAATAGAAAGACAGGGAGAGAAGGAAGGAGACAGAGTTACTAAGTGAGACATTGTGAAAGAAATAGAGAGAAAGGGAAAGATGGAAAGATATAGTGATGGAGAGAGGGTGAAGATAGAGATGTAGTGAGACATTGAGAGAGAGAGAGAGAGAGAGAGAGAGAGAGAGAGAAAGAAGGAGTGAGACAGTTTAAAAAGAAAGATGGAGAGAGATGGACAAAATAAGAGGCAGATAGGTGGCAGCTTGCAGTGTAAGTACAGCAGGAAGGAGTAAGGATGTCAGAGTGGCCCCTTCTGTATGCAGGTAATCACAGGTACAGGAAGGAGTAAGGATGTCAGAGTGGCCCCTTCTGTATGCAAATAATCACAGGTACAGGAAGGAGTAAGGATGTCAGAGTGGACCCCTCTGTATGCAGGTAATCACAGGTACAGGAAGGAGTAAGGATGTCAGAGTGGCCCCCTCTGTATGCAAATAATCACAGGTACAGGAAGGAGTAAGGATGTCAGAGTGGCCCCCTCTGTATGCAAATAATCACAGGTACAGG
>JACXGJ010014528.1:0-14722 GCA_016801105.1 Esox niger
AGACAAGTTATACATCCCCATCTCTATTCTGGTACAGTTTATCCGCAAAAAGCTGCCCGGAATACATTTTGAGTAAGGATGTCATTGGACCAGGCGATTTGAGTAGTAGATTCAAGAAGAGATTTCAAGCCAAATTAACTACCAAGACAAACTCAGTCTCCCAGACAATCCAGAGACTGCAGCTGTCTGACTCTGCTGTGTACTACTGTGCTCTGAGGCCCACTGTGACAACAGGATATACAGTCCCCTTGCAAAATCATACTCTAGGTCACAATGACAATACACTAGTAAATATACTGTAGACTTTATATCTGCCCAACGCCCCAGGTTGTGATGGATATTAAGCCAATCATTTACTATAATATCATTGTAATTGGGTCGGGCCCAGGTCATATCCCGCCAAAGAATGACAAATGAGGTGTGTGATGGCAAATTCATCTATAGGATTTCTTATTGGATGTGACTATAGAGACAACATTCTCTTGGCACAATTGGCAGTTTATTTGGAAATAGAGAGACATGTCTAAAGCTTAGAGAATAATCCTCTGAGGAATCTCTGCCGTAAACACATGAACAGTTAATATTTATTACAGTTAAAAGGGGTGTGGTAAGATGCTATCCAGCTGTCTTATGTCACACAGGTTTTAACCAAAGCGAAGGCTGTCCTCCCCCACCTTAAACCAAGGACCTTGTGGGTAACCTTTTTAACTCTAAAGAACACAGCACCTGGATAGAGAAGAGATAAACTGATGGTTTAAAATGATATACATATTAATGGATAACCCATTGATCTTCTGAGACCATAAGCAAATAACAGATTCCCCACTTCCACATTCCTTGTACTTTAATCGGTAAAAAAACATCAGTTCAAGAAATGTCCATAACAGGTGTAAACCCGACACCGGTGGTCAGGTGTGTTCCACCTACAACCTTTTTTTCCTACAAAAATATATTTATGTAACTAATGAAGAATATATTTTTATGCTTTATTTTATGTTATGAGATATCAGTGGATAACCTAACGTTTGGGATAAATCAAAAGTGCAATAGTGCATGCAATATTACAAAGATTGTAGACTTGCTGGTCCAATAATGGGAGCTGATACTGCAGCTTTTTAAACATAGAAATACAATTACAGGAAAAATAAAACAACTAAATACTGACAGAAAACCCAGACACCCCGTACAACATTTTTTACAGTAGTATCAGCATGGATTCACTTTTTTTTTTCTGTTTTCTATGTTGACCCAATTTTTATACATCAAATGAGTTCCAAACACTGGCAAAAGGCTAAAATGATCTCTATTATTTAATCTCACCTAAATTTCATTGGAGTATTTATAATGTGAATTTCATGTCAATTAATATTCTGCCATGGTCTGTCTAGCATAACAGGGTGAACAAGAGGGTCAGAAAGAGGTAATGATATACCAGAAAGGATTTGGAGACAGTTTGGACCAAAGCAGACTAAGAGAACAATGAGACCATAGTAGCCTGGAAAAGGGCAAGGGGGAGATGTACCAGGGGGAATGCTTGTCTACAAAGTCTCTGGGATCAACATGGAGTAAGATAGATGTCTCAATGAGCTTGTCCTACTAAATGAAATGAATTGTTAATTGACAAAGAACAGAAAATTAGTTGAAGACTATCAGTTTTTGTACCCTGTTTTCCATCTGAATACGCCAACAGCCCATGCCACTGTAGTTGGTACCCAAATGGTACCCAGGCGCTAATCACCTGTCATGATACTGTGACGACCAGCGCCATCGTGCTGTGCACTCCTGGTTTCCGTCACTCATTCACTGTTTTCTGTCCCACAATCACCTCACCAGGTCCCAAACATTCCATCAGTATGTGTTTAAATGTTTCTCCTCTGCTTCCCTCACTTTTCGTTTATTGTTGCTATATGTTGGCTGCACTTACACGGTGAGTCTTTGTCAGTTTGCTGTTTATTGTCAGCACTTCACTTGTTTCAGTTTATCCTTGCATTCTGTGTTAATTTCATTAAATATTCATTTGAATGTAAGAAAACTTGCGCCTGGTTCTTCCACACTACCACGCCAACCACATTACATGCATGATGTCAATGGATAAATGCGTGATACTCCCAGATGAATGAAACATGTATGGGCTACTACTGAAATAATACAAATGATATAGGCTACTCTTTACATGGCAAGAGCTATGCATTTGGTGTTGCAATCTACCTGATAGCCCTCTGGAGAGACTTGTAAATACGCGCCAATCACAACATATTAATTTCAGACCTCGTCATTTTCTTATAACTCCTCTCGGCTTTTTGATAACTTATAAATGTCACCTGTCGAATATATTATATGCCAGTAATCAATGTCAGCTTCCGTCCATTTGATATCAATGAACAAAATGAATGCTCAGGGGGGAGCAATCTTTATTCAGCATCAGGCAAACAATGTTAACCTTGCATAGTTCTTTGCTTTCTCTCTCCAGTGAATACAGACTGAACATAATCTTCATACCAGGATACAAGGGAGGCAGCCAATGGTCATAACCAGCCATTACACAATCAAATACCCTCCAATAAGACAGGTTTATCCTACAATATACCCTTGTAAGGTATGTTCCAACCTATGGTCAATGCTCCTATCCATCAAGCCTATGACAGTCACATGGGCAACTCCTAACAGGAGGTATGGACAGGATGTGTGGGGCCCATCAGTAACAGGCAACACATCCTATCTATTGTCCTTTGCTCAGAGTTAGTCAGCACATCTGTATTGTGTTAAGTTTCTCAAGCCTATTTCCTGTCATCAATGAGACTTGAGCTATGCATTGACATTGAAATCATTTCGGACCTCATCTTTTTCTATGTATTCCTAACCTAAACCATAACCCTAAACTAACCCCAGTTTTGTGTTGCGATGCCTAACATTAACCTAACTTTAATGTAGCAATGCATTCATGACATTTTCTAGCGACCTTGGTGTTGCTGTTGGTCATCCTTGATCTCCATATCCAGTGTGGGACAATGGGTAAGATGACTGCCCTCTGATCTCACCGTCACTGGTACAAATTGCATGCTCAACATTTTGTCAACATTTTTATTTATTTCTGCATTTCATAGAGTTCATAAATATCATAGGTTTGTCTGGTGTTCATATGTTATTTTACGTTTTAATAGCACTCGTAACATTTTATACGTTGTAATAACGTTAGTAAGATGTGTTACGTTTTAGGCATTTCATAAGCAATTTCACAGTGTACAAAAGCATGTGAAGAACTATGTGAAGGAACCAGCATCCTGCATGTCAAACATACGAAAGCTACTGTATGTAAAGGAGGGATTTGTAGTAGACTAGGGGCTGAACATCTGAAATGACATAGAAACAGACCGAAACGTTCTGTCAGTTTGACTCTTCATCTAAGATGTCTTTCCTCTACTTAGTGTTGTTCCTGACTTCTTTTATGGGTAGGTGATACTATACATTACATTGCTATTTTTCTCTATTTGAGCTACACAAAAACTGTAATAATGAAAGTAAATGTATGTGTATTACAACCCTTCTTTATGCAGGTGTCATTTCTGAGGATCTCACTCCACTAAAGAATGAAGAATACTGTCTAGAGGGAACCTCTGTTATCCTGTCTTACAAGTACTCACGAAAAGCAGCTCCTGGTGATTATTTGTACTGGTACCGCCAAGACACAGCACAGAGGCCAGAGTTCCTCCTGTCCATTTCAGGTACAGGGTATGTAAAGAAAGAAGATTCTCTAAACACTAGAATAAATGTAAAAATGAATGAAGAGAAGAACCGTGTGGATCTGATGATCTCCTCAGCTGAAGTGACAGACTCTGCTCTGTACTACTGTGCTCTGGAGCCCACAGTGACAGGAAACCTAGAAACACTGTACAACATCTTTTTTTATTTGATTCATATAAGTATGGAGAGAATCTACCAACTCCACCTAGTCATGGTAATAATGATACAATTTCACTGAGTCAAACATTTTCAAAGCATCTCTACTTTGTGACAGAGGTTTTACACAAACTGAAACAATCATGCAGATAAAATGTATTAAGAGAATTTAGCTTTTTCTGTGTAATTAGTCATTCAGTTTGACTCAAAATCTAGAGTAAAGCTGTTGATCATTTTGTTTTCAGCAATAACTTATTAAAAAAATGTTTTACATTTAATGACATGTTCTTTACGTGTAAATGGATAACAGTAATTTTTTATAAAATGCCCCCAAAACATTCTGCTCATCCTTCACTCCACTGGGACTGTGACAAAAGCTGATTATCCTGACTCTCACTTCTCTGGTAAACTGTATAAAGAGAAGACATGTGGATCAGTAGATGTTCTCTGTTGAGTCTGAAGGCCCACTGTGACAGGAAACTCAGAAACACTTCAAATACAAATACTGACAATTTAATCACTGAGGACTGTATCTGATGTGAATTGTCATGTCTATTCACAGACACAATATGGACAGAATGAACCAAATGCTTTTCTCAACACATTTTCTTTATTATCAGTCAGTTATCAGTGCCAAACAAACTGTGTCAGCCAAACTTCACAGGTCATCATGATGTTGAGAAATTCCACTTAGCCTCCAGCTTGCAAACACTCTGCCTCCCTCTGCACATTCAGTCCAGTCCTTAAGAGAGCACAGAGATAATCAGTTAATTAGCCTCAGGTGACCTCATGGGTAGAGGCTGTATTGAGGCCCACCTTCAGGAGAGGGTGCAGTCGGACCGTTAGATCCGGCTGATCACTCACCAAGAGATATCTAATACACACTGAAACAAGCCAGAAAAGCTGATGATACTCAATAAGAGCCTACAAACAATCTGTCTCCTGTCTGGTAAAGTAACATCCCCTTTTTCTCTGCAGAAAACAATTAACCAAGGCAGAGATCCGACCTAGTATGTGTTTGTTCCACATGGAGAATTATCTAATCTAATCTCATTATAGGCTCAGGTAAACAACTTTTCAAACAGCTTTTTGCTATTCTAATAATCAATACAAAAAATTCTATAGTTTATTTTTTATTTTGTAAGTAGTGATATGTTCATTACAGACCATGACCATCATTTTTTATTTTGTAATTGATGGTCATGGTCTGTAATGAACATATCACTACTTTCTTCAACATGTAACTACAACTTGTGACAGTTTATTTTAACTGTTGTTTCTTTACAGGACTGACTGCTGGGGATCAAATTACACCTGAAAAGGATGAAGTGACCAGTACAGAGGGACAATCTGTGACTCTGATCTGCACATATGATACAAGCAGTGATTATCCTCTCCTTTACTGGTACTGTCATTATTCTATCCAGGCACCTCAGTTTATACCATTAAAAGGTGCCAAGTCATATAGTCATGCTGAAGAAATATCTGATAAAAGATACGAATCAA
This sequence comes from Esox niger, assembly GCA_016801105.1. NCBI lineage: Eukaryota > Metazoa > Chordata > Actinopteri > Esociformes > Esocidae > Esox > Esox niger. The sequence continues at coordinate 5,404 of JACXGJ010014528.1, forward strand.
GAACATCTGATACATCAATTGAACTGGTCATCCAACAACTAACCCTGTCAGACACAGCTCTCTACTAATGTGCTCTCAGGGATCACAGTGATACAAAGTACACTCACCAAAAGGATTTAGGAACACCTGTTAAATTTCTCATTAATGCAATTATCTAATCAACCAATCACATGGCAGTTGCTTTAATGCATTTAGGGGTGTGGTCCTGGTCAAGACAATCTCCTGAACGCCAAACTGAATGTCAGAATGGGAAAGAAAGGTGATTTAAGCCATTTTGAGCGTGGCATGGTTGTTGGTGCCAGATGGGCCGGTCTGAGTATTTCACAATCTGCTCAGTTACTGGGATATTCACGCACAACCATTTCGAGGGTTTACAAAGAATGGTGTGAAAAGGAAAAAACATCCAGTAAGCGGCAGTCCTGTGGGCGAAAATGCCTTGTCGATGATAGAGGTCTGAGAAGGATGGGCCGACTGGTTCAATTTAATAGAAGAGCAACTTTGACTGAAATAACCACTCGTTACAACCGAGGTATGCAGCAAAGCATTTATGAAGCCACAACATGCACAACCTTGAGGTGGATGGGCTACAACAGCAGAAGACCCCACCGGGTACCACTCATCTCCACTACAAATAGGAAAAAGAGGCTACAATTTGCAAGGGCTCACAAAAATTGGACAGTTGAAGACTGGAAAAATGTTGCCTGGTCTGATGAGTCTCGATGGGGTAGTTTGAAAGTCAACCTGAATGGGTTGTCGTAACAAAGCATAGGGATCATTCCACCTGAGTCAAGGGATCATTCCACCTGAGTCAAGGGATCATTCCACCTGAGTCAAGGGATCATTCTACCTGAGTCAAGGGATCATACCACCTGAGTCAAGGGCTCATTCCACCTGAGTCAAGGGATCGCACCACCTGAGTCAAGGGATCATACCACCTGAGTCAAGGGATCGCACCACCTGAGTCAAGGGCTCATACCACCTGAGTCAAGGGATACGGACATGCCATTCAGACAGACACCTCCCCATGGTCTACTACTGAATACAGTTCAGAACAACATGAAGCATCAACAGTAGTTTGTTAGAGCTCTGTGACAGATACATCAGCACTGTTCTGCTTACTAACTGTTATACTTAAGACTGACAGATTGATTCTTCTCAGTAATGAATGTCCTCTGTTGATGTGACTGACTACTTTTAACTAATGTGCTCTGCAGTCAACAGTGACAAGGAACCCAGATACATTGTACATAATAAACTATTAAGACCTTGGGGATGAATAGTTCCTTGATGGATAAATTGTACTCTGATCAATCTGCTTTTATTTAGAGCATATTATTACTGAATCTCTACATAATTTCAAAAAGCCCAGAGGCACATTTTCATTCACACTTAAAGTTTACATTCATCAGCAAATATTTTCATAATCAACCTAATCAATGACACAGGTCTGAATAGAAATATACACAGAGCATATGTTGTTTTATTTGAACTTTTTTAGAGTTTAAATTATTGTAAATGTCTTATTCATCTCCACTGATTAAAAAAAATATATATCTTGAAAATGGATGTGATGGACAAAGAATTCCAATACAGGGAAGTCTCAACCTGAACTAATCATAATCAGGACTACAGCTAAATGTACAGTAGATTTCAGAGCGGTTTTCGAGACGACCTAAAGTGAGACCAAGCCAAGACCAAGATCAAAGTAAATCGATTCAATGTCAAGACCAAAGGGAGGCAAGACAGACGAGACTGGACCCACAGGGAAAGGGTAGAGGCTGAGTCAAGACCGAGACCATAGAAACACAAGTCCAACTTGAGACAGTGATTATAGATGTTTTAGATCATCACTATATGACCTCAAATTGTATGGTATTTATGTATTTATATTATGGAAGTATGGTATATCTCCCATGAATACTGAATTGGCAGCAAGTTTCAATTTTGGAAACAAGAAACCAGGCAAGCCTAGCTCAGCCGGCCTGCAATGAAAGCATTGCCCTCTCGAGATTTGAACCCGGGTCACCCACGTGGAAGACTGTAATTAACCACTAAACAACAAAGTACAGCCCCTTGTCTCTACCCTAAACAAATCCTCTTTTGCCACTTGCCATTTTAACAGCTAATGGGCCGTACGTGAATAATATTAATACAGTTAAACTGGCCAACGTTTCCTGTTACGTTTACCTCCACCACATATTGCATCTATGAACTGGATAGCATTTGGCACTAGCCAAATTAGCCAGTAATAGGCTTTATTGGTACCTACTAACATACTGGAATAGTCAGGAATTGAGCAATTGCTAGCGAGACTGAAGAGGAACTTTGCCATAACGGAAAAAGTCACAATATAACCGTATACAGTTTTAATTAAGGTTTACTATAATGTAACAACTGTATGTTGTAGCCAGCAAATGAGTTTGTCTATCCTGATCCAAAATGCATGCACAGACGCGTACTTTGTAAATCCATTAGAAACAATAGCAATATTACCGTAAACTGTTTTATTTCAGGCTTACTATAATGTAGATACTGAAGGATTTAGCCAACAAAGTTGTCGTCTATACGGAATAATTCATAATGCATACTTTGCTTTGCCTGTGAGGAGATCCAAACACAGGACCTATAGTTACAGATCTGCTTCTCAAACCACTATGCTATTCAACAAAGGATAGTCAGGCTGTCAGTCAGTCAGTCAGTCAATAACATTCGCTCTTCTTGGGTGGCTCCACTTACATGGTCCGGCAAAAACAAAAAAATCGAGTAACTTTCACTGCCTTTAAATCGAAAAACCTATTTGGGTGTTTTCATGGGTCTTTTGACCAGTCATATCATAATTAACAGATAACAGCTGTTTTCACTGACATGATCCCCGGCGTGCAGAGAAAAATGAAATATGCGCACAGATTCCCACACTAGCTACGATTAGCAAGTGCTCATCGTAGCTAGTAATAGTCATTGGATGGAGATGCCAAAGGCAGAATGCGGCTGTATGGTGGCTTTGGAAAAAATACAGCGCCTGTTACCGAGAACAAAATAGTCACAAATTATGGGGGAACCGAAGTCAAAAGCAGGGCTGTTCCATAAACGCCGCTTAGAAAAGCGGGGATTAAAGTCCAAAACCTGACTTGAATGAGCTGAGCTAAACATCCGCGCTTAAATTGGTTCCATAACAGTAAGTTGAGGATCATGTGATCTTACTAATTTGAGTCAGGTTTAAATAGTCTAGATAATTGCGTGTGCACGCCATTGTTTATAAGTCCTGAAAAGTCGAGCATGGGTCAATAGGTTTACTGTGGGCTACCATGGCAACAAAAGGAAAAGATAGAGCAGCGATGTTCATGGCAACGGAACAGCGTTTGCTATTGGAAACATATGAAGAATTTAAAGATGTCATCACCAAAAAAGGCAATACAGCGGCAATAAATAAAGCAAGACAGAAAGCTTGGCAGGAAATTTCTGATTGTTTCAATGCGTAAGTAGCGGTGTAAACTATTTAAAATACTTTATCAACATTGAATGTGTCACAATACATTGCAAAGTTTGTCTGTGAATAACAGTAACGTTAATTGCTTTCACGCACCAGCAACTTAAGTGAAGGAAAAAGAACCTGGCAACAGGTGAAAATAAAATATAAAAATATAGTTCAGAATGGTAAGTAAATCTAATGGTATGTACATATGTTATCAATGCCAGCATGAAGTTATAACAATTCAGGGTTTTTTTTTTTTTTTTTTTTTTATTGCAGCGACCAAAAAGAAGACTGAGTTTGCTGGCACTGGGGGAGGGCCACCACCAGCCAGCTTCACTCCTGCAGAGGAGCTGGCTTTGGAAATTAATAAAGGGAGGCCTTTCCTTGAAGGAAACTGCGCTCTGTTGCGGCGTGTATTATTTGCAATGTGCGGGCTTAGTAATCTACAAATATATGCAATCCCATCTCTTGAGAACCTATATCGCTCATACAGGTAGCTGTCATTAAAAGCCAATGGCTCTGACCTGTCTCTGAAAGTTCTCTCTCTTTGAAATGCCCTCCTCAAGACTATAGCTCCCTCATCCACCACCTCATCTATGAAAGGACACGCCATGGTTAAGTTTGGAAACGAGTTCAGCTCCCTATTTATATATTTTAATTAATTAATTTCCAAACTCATTAACCAAACTCACCAATTAAACACACAAGATTTGAACATTTCTTAGTGTATTTATACCTTATAATTTCTTACATTTCTTAGTAAAGAACATTTCCTTATTTATTTATGTATTTAAAAATTATTAATAGTGGTTAAGTAAAATAAAATGACATCGAAATACCAGCAGGTGAGTATAAATGGTATGCTCGTTAAGCCCGAACTCAGACTTAGCCTGACAGTTAGCCTGCCCAGGACCAGGTTAATTTGCCAGCATAAGTTGCCGGGGTAACTGAGTTTGAACTTTTTTAAGTTTGATTTATGAAACCGAATCTACCAAAAATAAGCCTGGCTAACCGAAATAAGCCTGGCTTATACTCTAATCTTGGTTTATGGAACAGCCCCCAGATCTGTAAATTCTTGTGTTTGTTTATGCACCATATTTTTTTAGGGACAAATTGTATTTTTTGGGGGGGACTTAATGTGTACAAATTATTTAAAAAAACTTTCATCCAGTCTTTCTCCAATTCATCAATTAAATGATGTCCAAAAACATTCAAGAAGCTTAATGAAGTGAAATATGCACATTTCAAAACCACAAACAGTTGTGCTCAAATTTTAAGTACTTGCATTGTTAAAAAGTTTTGTCACATTGCAGATCTATATGTTTGGTGTTGTCTATGTTGGATGCTGTGAAATGTTGGTAATATCTATTAGATGGCAATAGATACCTTGTCGTGATAACTTGATAGGCAATCGCATCAGCTGCGGAGCTTGAATGGTTGCTTGCTCAGTCTTGTAACTGAAAATGTTGCAGTACAGCTGTTTAGTCGGTTAACTAGTTCAATGTTTTATCGCGTTTCTTCCTACTTTATTCATACAGTGAGGGGAAAAAAGTATTTGATCTCTTGTTATTTATTTGACAGTATATCAGTATGTGATTCCTTAACTCTCATACTGTTATTGTTTTCAACTAGCCTATAAACAATACGACTTATTTCCTGAAATGTTGTTATAGCTTCTGGTTTTGGTTTGCCACCCCAAGATTTTCAGTGACCATCAGGCCACCCTTATGAAACATTTCTGGGTGCGCCACTGCTTGCATGAACCCCACATTTGAGATCTCCCCAGAGTGGCTCGATGATATTAAGGTCAGAAGACTGTGATGGCCACTCCAGAATCTTCACCATATTCTGCTGTAACCACTGGAAGTTGAAAATATAACATTTATCATGAGTCTGAAAAAAATAAGAGAGTGTTATTTTGTCTTCTATACAGGAACAAAGTTAGACAGAAAATATTTTTAATTCTCCATAGATTTTTTTAGATGACTTTGTTTTGAAACTGGTGTGATGGATGGAACATACCAACAAAGGGAAGTCATGAGCTGAATTACCTGCTTTCAGAACTACTGTACAGTAAATACTGTACAATTGCTGTGGAAAGATAATGACGATGACATGAAGTGACTTAAAATACAACTCCAATACCTAACCTCATTTAGTGTAGAGAGTTGGAGCTACAGCCAATGAGTGGTCTGACATTACAGTCTAGAACATGGAAGGACAGTGAAATACTCTTACAGACCTTCAGTCCCCCCCAAAGATGTTTTATACAATCCATTGGTAAGTAAAAGCGATTTTGCTTTAAAGGGCAGAAATATACCGTTTGTCAGAAGAAGCGTTCCAATATTCCAAGAATTTCTAAATGATTAATTCATAACATGTATATTGTAAATCATTTCAGGTTGTAGTGATGAGGAGGACGCTATTCCAGTCAGGAGTGAAGAGCAAGGAAATGAGGGGGAGGAGTTACACTGTCATGCACAAATACTGGCTCTTCTGGTATTGATACTTTACTGTGGTACCAACATTACCCTGCAAAAGCCAGAATTCATCAGTGAAGGAGGGTATAATGAAGAAACCCATTCTCGACTGTCTGTGAAACTAAATGACAAGAAGAATCGTGTGGATCTGGAGATCTCCTCTGTTGAAGTGACTGACTGCTCTGTACTACTGTGCTCTGAGGACCACAGAGTAAGGAAACCTAGACACACTTCACAAATATGTCAACAACTCTGTGAAGGAACACACATCCTGTATGTTATACATGTGTAACATATCTATTTTATGTTAAGGAGGGACTTATGGTAAAGGAGGGGCTGAACAGTTGTAGATTGTATAGAACAGGTGGAAACTTTCAAAGACCTATGTTCATTTAAGATGGCTTTGCTGTGTTTCATGTTGTTCCTGACTACATTTATGGGTAGGTCAATCAATACGTTGCCTTACTTCTCCATTTGAGTTACATTACATTTCATATTTGTTTAAAATACAAACTAAATGTCTGTTAATAAAACATTTTTTTATGCAGGTATCAGTTCTGAGGACCTTAATCCACTGAAAAATGAAGAAAACAGTTTAGAGGGAAACTCTGTTATCCTGTCTTACAAGTACTCCACAAAAGCAATGGGTTCGGATACATTTTTTTGGTATCGTCAAGACAGAGCACAAAGGCCAGAGCTCCTGCTGTTCCTCTTAGGTTCTGATGATAAAATTAAAGTAGATCCTCTGAACCCTAGAAGATCTGTTAAAATGAGTGAAGAAAGAACCCGTGTGGATCTGATGATCTCCTCAGCTGAAGTGACAGACTCTGCTCTGTACTACTGTGCTGTGAAGCCCACAGTGACAGGAAACCCAGACACCCTGTACAAAAACCTCAACAGGGATTGTCTCAGCACAAAATCACAATGACTTTGTTGTATTTCTCTCTCACCCAAAATGTTAAAACATTAAACTTTCTAATCCAAGTCAGATATGGAACGTGATAGTGGAGATAAAATTGATGTTAGATGAGAATGGAGGGTTTGAGAGGGATAGGGTCAGAGAGAGGAATAGTTGAGAGTTTTGACCAAAGCAGACCAGGAGAAGAGTCAGACTCTAGTAGCCTGGAAGAAGTAGCTCCATCTGATCAGACTAACCAGGTTTGAGGATGGACAAATGACTTTGGTTGGATTAACTGTACTGATGTTTGGTTTTTTAATGTGTGTCTCATAAAGAGATCAACTCTCTAATAGGTTTCAATGCGGTACATGTTATGTATCGTTTGCTAACGGTAAATGTTCATTTTTACATATATCCAATGTGCTAATTGAATATATATAAATGTGTGAATGACGGATTCTTTGTATTCATTGTTTTACCTATGGTGAGGTGATCCTATTATAGATGCAATGGGGGAGTTTGGAATCGATCTGTGATATGAGGTAATCTCCACTGGTGGCTTGACAACGGATCTGTTCTTAATTATTGTTTACATTATGGCCTACCTCATTATTAGGAACTAGATTATAATACATTTTTCACTAGATTGTATGCATTAGGAATCTTAGCCAATTAATGCAAACCAGACATCCTTGACATGTTGATAATGTGGTACATTAACTGTCCCAACCCTTCTCTGTTTCCATTTGTCGGTTCTAAGCAAAGTGCAACCACCAGCACAGCTAGAATGATCCAGATCCGTTAACTAATAAAAATATTCATCTATGCAACAACAGATGTCTTGAAGTTACTTCAGACAAGTCAAAGTCAAATCCCAAGTCACTGGATGCAAGTCCATGTCAAGTCTCAAGTCTTTTAAACACTATAGGCTACAGTTAGAGTCTATTAGTCCAAAGCAAATCCATTCAACTTAAGGTGCAATTCTTTGGGGATGACTATTATTTTATGGGCTATCTGAAATCATTAGTTGTTTATCTAGTGCACTAATACTGAATTGCAACATTTAATTTTTTATAGCAAACAGGCATTTCATGTTAAATTAAAGGCTGGGGCCAGACTATTCTATCTACTATTCTACCTGCCATTAGCCAAATTGTTGGACTATTTTATATACATTAGCCATGAGCTAACAGCTCTTTGTATTCTGTATGGTTACATGTGTTGGTTAGTTATTAGCTACTGTAACTAATTAGTTGGCAAAGAATAAAAACAGGCCCAATTCTTTACGACAAGTTATCATTAGGCTTCTCACTGAATGTAAAAAATCTTTGTCGCCAAATGCTATTACGAATGGAACAGATGCACTATCGCGTTACCAGACCTGAACTATGTGTGACGTTTTTTCCTTAGTATTAGCTATTTTAAATGTATCTTCCAATGACTACAAGTCCAAGTCAATTCTCAAGTCTTTTGAACAGATTGCAAGTAAATATACTGGTGACTTAAGTGCGACTTAAGTCCAAGCCTGTGACTCTAGTCACCAACAGTCCATACAACCCAGACTAGGTGAATATCTTCTCACAAGTTGAGTTTCCTTAATCTGCCAGATAATCATTGATTCAGTCTGATTGGGATAAATAGGGAAGGTTGACTTCTATTGTTAACAGACTCTCTTAATATGTCTTTGTGCTATAGTGTGTCTTCAAAACATATGGTACACCAATAGTAGACTTTTAGACTAGTTGGTAGAACATTGAATCATGTTGGTCTGTAACAGACGCAGTCCAGCTCCTCCAGGATAGCAAATCCATACGTGCCGTCACAAGAAGGTTTGCTGTGTTTCCCTGTAGAGTTTCAAGAGTATGGAGGAGATACCAGGAGATCGACGGTTACACAAGGAGAGCTTGACAGGGCCATGGAAGGGCATCAACCCAGCAGCAGGACCAGTATCTACTCCTTTGGGCAAGGAGAAACAGGAGCACTGCCAGAGTCCTACATAATGATTTCCAGCAGGCTACTGGTGTGCCAAACTGTCATAAACAGACTCCATGAGGGTTGCATGAGCGTCCTCTAGTGGGACAGTACATCCCGCTCGAATGTCTTTCCACAGAGAACACCGGAATTTGCAGGTCAGCCATTGGCACCCAGTTTTGCTGGCATTGTTGGCAAAGTATTACCACAAAATATAATCTCAGGGTTTTGTTGCACAGGCGTCTGGCCCTACAGTACTTCACTGCAAACTTTGTGACCGACAGACAGCCAGCCACTGCCCCAGTGTCTACTCCTGACCCATCTGAGCCCACTTCAGACCATCCCACACCAGGCCGCTCCTCTGTGCCCACACCAGGCCGCTCCTCTGTGCCCACACCAGGCCGCTCCTCTGTGCCCACACCAGGCCGCTCCTCTGTGCCCACACCAGGCAGCTCCTCTGTGCCCACACCAGGCCGCTCCTCTGTGCCCACACCAGGC
>JACXGJ010014529.1:0-14718 GCA_016801105.1 Esox niger
CCCCAATTGGAGGCAATAACGAACACCTGCCTCCAATTGGGGAAACCAAAGCACATAGAGGTGGCTAGAGCCACCTATTTAGGCCATGTCCTGGCTATGGCCCCAGCCAGCGCAAAGATGGCTAGGGGCATAGCCAGGACATGACAACTTGAATGAATATTTTGTTTAATTATATTTTAAGTGTTGAGGTTGAGACTCAGAAACCCTGTGAGACGCTGGAAATGTAAAGTTAAACTTTCATTAGACATAGAAGTGATGCAACCTAGAGTGCAAAATATGTTGTGATTAAAAACAATGACCATATCATTGCGCCTGGTTAATCACAGATGAAGAGACAAAGATGGGCATTGGAGGTTACTCATAGTGATAAGTCTAGATAGACAAGGTAGCTGTATTGATAATTGTTAAATTTCATGTACAGACTTATACTTATTATGTGTTTGAATAACTGAACTACTTAATTAATTTTGATTGACGGCTCTCTATAGCACAAAAACGTTAGTTACTACTTTTTGCCTTGCTAAGGGGTACACGGGAATACATTTTATAAAAGATTTGACTGATTTAAATAATAAAATAATCTCATAAACACAAAGTAACATATAACTATGAAATACTTTATTAGTCATGTGAATAAATTAAATGGTGACAAGCACTGCAGTAATGGCCACTACCATTATGTAGATCTTACAAGCCTAATTGTTTAATTCTGTTCAGACTGCTAGCAATGTTAGCAAAAACGCTGATGATGGCTGAGGCAGAAGAGTCAAAGGTTAAGAGATAAGATGTGGAGCAATTCAGAAGGCCCAGCAACAAAAAGGATTTATTTCAGAAGTTGGAGAAGTCATTACTATCATTTAGGTTATGGTAAATACAGAGGCGTCACACAAAACCAATAAATAAAGTCTAACAAATTATGGCATCCTTGCCTGTGGCAAACCGCTATTTTTATTTATCCATCTGTGTCCTTGGTCTGACCAAACCCACTGACAAACCCACTGATTTCGCTGACCAATCAGATGGAACCTTTTGATTGTTAAGACATCGGATGATCAGTAATTATTTTATTTAGAACTTCTTGAGGAGGTTCTAAGATCTAGAGTCCTTATGGATAAAAATAAAAGTATTTGACTGGGAACACAACTAACCTGACAATTAATTTCAGTTTTACCTATCATCTTGAAAAACACAGTCTTTAACTGGACATACTGTAAAAGCAGAATAATCCTGTTTACACTTTCAAAATATAATAAATGTTTCTGACATACTGTATATCAATGGAGAATATTTTGTTTTAAAGCTGAGATTCTTTTTTGAGATGCTCTTTAATAATATACAGTGTATGTACATGTATATACAGCTCTGGAAAAAATTAAGAGATCTCTGCAACTTTTTCTTTCCAGAGCTGTAAATATAACCCAAACGACTATAAAAAATACTAATCAGTCAGCACAAGGTCAAACAAAAAATGTGTGTATTTCAGAGAATTTTGGAGTGAATTCAGGTACTCAATACATTTTCACATTTAAGTATAGGATTTCAGTTCAGTCAAATAATCAAAGTTTGCACTGATGAATCAGAGAGACTGCGACAGTTATAATATTCTCATAACTCTCTATCATGATGTAAGTATCGAGATGTGGCATTTTGATACGCTCATGCATATTCTAATCAATACAGTTTGACAATGTATGAAGGTAATCTGAATTGTCACTACTGACCGATTTACTACTGTCCATATAACATTGTACTGGAAGGGTCAAATAACATGGAGTTCAGGCATTTCAATGGTTTGGTGTGATTCATTTAACATTATATATTTTTATATAAAAATTCATCAAGTGTTCTTTTGAGACATTATTATGAAATAAAGAATGTGCCTAATTTGCATTTACATTTGTAACAGAGTTAAGGACATACCATAATGACCACTCTACAGCTAGCTTGGAATTATACCAATGGATCTGCTCTGCTGGGGGACCTGATAGCAGAAGTTTGACTGTTAGCAACAACATGTTTGACCTGGGTTACATTGATGAGGGTTTTGCTCAGCTCATTGGCTATGTAGAAAGTTTAGAAGGGGTGAATGTAACAGAGTTCAAACTGTACCATAAAATCACTCCACAGCTTGCTGGAACAAAGACATATGACAATTATCTTACTGTTTCTTTTCTGTTTCTTTTTTCAAAACAGCCCAAAAATTAATTTCTCTCTAATGTCTTATGAAGCAAATGTCGGAAAGACTCAAAACAAACAAATAAAATATATCAATCTTACATTTATATAGCAAGTGGATTACCTATGTAGTTATGTTCAATTCTATTTGCAATACATTTCATTTTCACTCCCATTGTGTAGTTTCTCATAAAAAACTTTCTGTATCAGATTTTGTTATTCACTTCCAATGTTTGGTTTATCATTAAATACTTGTGTAGAAAGTAAGATTTAAGTGAACACCATAAATCTCTTACCTAATCAAAATAGATAAGTAATTAATTTTGTTTAAAATTGTCAAAATATTTTCGTACAACAGTAATTACACTGATCAAAAAATAATGGGATCACTGAAATCACACATCTGATCTAAATCTTTACTGTACATTGTGTTTAAAAATTTAAATTGCAGGCTGTTCATACTTACGCAAATTTAATCACAGCAACTCATATGTGACTCAGTAGTGTCTTCGGCCCCAACCTGACTGTATGCATCTCGTTTCCTGACAACATCTGGGCATGCTCCTGATGAGACTTTAGATATTGTCCTGGGGGATTTCTTCCCAGACCTGGATCAGGGACTCAATGAGCTCCTGGACAGTCTGTGGCGCTACTTGGTGGAGTCGGATGCACGGATACATAACATCCCAGAGGTTCCCAATTGGATTCATGTCTGGGGAACTTGATGTCCAGTCAATGGCCAGGAACATCCAGGAACTGCCTACACACTCTGGCCACATGAGGTTGGGTATTATCCTGCACCAGGAGAAATACAGGGCCCACCCAGTGTAAGTTCTGACAATAGGTCTGAGAATTTCATCCCAGTGCATAACGACAGTCAGGGTACCAATGGCTAGCGTGTGGAGGTCTGTGGGATCCTCCAAGTATAAGCCTCCTTGGACCATCCCTGACCCACTGCCAAACCGTTCATGCTAGATGATGTTACAGGCAGAGCATAACATTCACCATAGCAAGTCCAGACTCTTTCATGTCTGTCAGATATGCTCAGTGTGAACCTGCTCTCATCTGTGAAGAGAATGGGGCGCTAATGGCAGACCTGCCAATACTAGAGTTCCCTGGCGAATGCCAGTCGAGCTGCATGGTGGTAGACTGTGACGCACATGTCCCGCTAGAGGGCATCAGGCCCTCATGCCACCCTCTCCTTATGTAACAGCCCATCTCCTGCTATCTCTACTTGTGCAACCTGAATGGGCTGCAGGTACCTCCTCATACTATCAGTAGTGACAAGGACACTAGCAAAACACAAAACTGGAGAAGAATCAGTTAGGAAGGAGGAGATCAATTGTCTGTGGCCACCACCTGCAGAATCATTCCCTTTTGGGGGGATTAGTTGCTTTTGCCTCTCCAGTGCATCTGTTGTCACTTACATTTGCACCAAAGCAGATGACATTGATTCACAATCGATTATGCTTCCTAACTTCAACGATTAATATACCTGAAGTCTAACTGATTTGCTATACTTAGATTTTTTAAATACTTAGCAGTATATTATGAGTTAATTGGGTCTACAAATAATGTTGTACAATTTATTACATTGCATTCAATTGGTTATTGAATAGAACATTGAGGATGTTGATAAAAAAAATTGCATGATGTTAAATTGTTGTAAAAAAATAAATTATCTTTCCTATATGCCTTTACAATTACCAATTACAGTATGACATACAATCTAATATTATAGTGTTATCAAAGAGATATTAAAGCCTATGATTATATTATATTGACCTTATTATACAGAGAGGGAATAAATATTATTAAATGACTTAACCTCACTGTATTCACTGTCCTCAATTTCTATTGCACTTGCAAGATGACAAACCATAAAACCCCTATTCTTGCCACAACCACTAAAAGGTGTTGAATGGAGCCAGCAAAATGTTTCTGAATCCTTTAAGTTGCCAGCCGCATTCTGTCTAAATGCTTAAATCCACTCTTAAGAATAGAATTTTGAAGCCTTCGTCTGGCTAATTTGGACAGCAAGTGCTTTCAACCTTTTTCTCAGCATTTAAGCAGTGGCTTTAATCAAAAGAGCATGCAGACAATGCTCCTACCACGCATGCTACACCTCACCACGGATGGGGAGAGACACCCTTCCACTTAACCACTTAAATTAATATATCAAGAAACTAATTTGCCATTTTAATTGCATGATTTAAGAAGACGCTGCTTCACTCTCCCTCTTCCATTTTGGTTGATTTCCAATTTGAGCGCACATTAGATTGATCTATGAAAGACTGCAGAAATCCCAACACTTAAGTCTTTTCATTTCCCCTCTAATGAAATAATTGAAATTCCTGTCACTGTCTGCACTTTAGCAGTATAGAAACATTATACACATTGGATGCGAATGGATTGTGAAAGGTTTTTGTTTTTCCTTTTCCCCCTGTGTTGCCTGTTTTTTCTTTTCTCTGTCTCTGTTTATTTCCCCCCTCACGAGAAGCAGAGATTCATTCTGGCTGTCAAAACCAGAACTAGCTCAGTGCATGTCCTTTGTGTCGACATTTGCCGGTCCCATTAAGTGATTGCTTGCAGAAATGACAGGGGACATTTCTCCTGATACGTTCCCTGAAACACCGCTGGCGCACATTAAGGAGACATTATTGTGTCCTATTTTCTTCCGGCTACAAGGATATCCATTAGGGTGGCACACAGCCCTACATTTTTCCATTTTCTCCCTCACCAAACTTGACTTTGCACATTATTATGGCTTCTGTTTTGTAATTTGCGGTCGCAAATTATATCAGAGAAAAGCTATCTTGCTCTATGTTGCTTCTCTTCCCAGGGCTATTTGCCCACACTGATTCTCCAGTGTCAAAATGGGGACATCATTAGGCCTAATAATGATGGATGGGTGTGTGCTTTAAAAGTCCACCGAAGTCGGCAAACAGTGGAACGTTTATTTGTATGTCTGAGTGCTCTCATTCCTCTTTTAGTTTGTCATGTAAGACTGACATTGTATATTATGTCTGTCAAACAAGAAATCACCAGACTTAATTAATATGGTTAAATGCTTTGCTGTTTAAAGTAACTGTCACAATTTCAAAATTACACCTTGTTAGTCCTGTAGAATGTCCAATATGTGCTTTACACCTAGCTCCTACAAAGTTACAGAAATCCAAATCATCAAACACATACACTGATAATAAATGCATAGTAAATCCAGGTCCAACTTAGTAAAAACTGCTTTGCTGGATAGTATTGATTTGTTTTTGCGGAGATATACATTAATGTTCAAAAGTTTCGGATAACTTAGAAATTTCATTGTTCTTGAAAAAAAAGTTTGTCCATAAAAAAACATAAAATTGATCAGAAACATTGTTAATAGAAAGAGGAATGGGAAGCTCCGGTGCACAACTGAGTTAGAGGACAACCTTAAAGTGTCTAGTTTGAGTACAGTAACAGACACCTCACAGATCGTCAACTGGCAGATTCATGAAATGTACCCGCAAAACACCAATTTCACCAGTCTCTCCAGGATTCTGTCCTTCTAGGCAGAAGAAGACTGTAAAATGTTTTGGACAGACAAATCTTGTTTGTGGTGTTTGGATCACAAAAAATAACATTGTGAGATGCAGACCAAAGATAAATTGCTGGAGGCATGATTGACGGAGTGATGCCGACAGGGGGGGACAACCATAAACGTTGTCCCGGGCTATCACCTTCTGGCCTATCACCTTCTGCGAGGCAAGCTTTCCTCCTTGGCTTATTTTGTGAACCTGCATTTTACCTGGATAATATATATAGCATAATTAGGCCATAAGGAGTGACGTTTGCTTACTGTAAGATACTATCATGGCAGCTAGAGAGCAGGACGACACACAGTAAATTCCTCCCTTGTATACTACAGCATACACTACAAAAACAGCAACACGCCAGAAGACTTAGACCAACTCTCTGTAGCTAGGTACCAGGAACCCTAAGCTAACATTAGCAAGGTAAAAAAGAACGCCGTCAAACTCTGAGGTAGTGCTTTTTTGGAACAGGTAATTAAAAAAATCATTATTTGGTTTGGAATGTGATTCTCTATCGTGCATTGGTGCAAAACTGCTTTCTGACAGGTGAGTAATTGCAAAATGCTGTAATTGTTTTTATTACTGAAAAAAACATTGTGCAGCTTAATTATTTTTCAAATTTAACCAAAAAATTTGTCTGACTACAATACTGTAGCTATCTGGGTGAAACATTGCCACCATGCAACCAAAACTACGAGCACAGAAAGGAAGGACACATTTAAATGAGAACATCTAAATTTGTGTAACAGTTAAGTAATGGCTGATTAGGACTGAATAGGAAATGAATTGAAAATATGTGACTTAATTAATTACCTGTGTTGAAAACAAATGGACTTGAGGCTGGCCTAGCTATGAATTAACATATTATACAATAAAACATTTATGACCTGTTTATTGGACAGTAATATAATTACAATTAATTTATTTGTTGGCCCGTGGTTTGGGTCCTAAACGTTAAATTCTGTCCCGGGCCCTGTCATTCCTGTTGGCATCCCTGGATTGACACCATTTGTCAAGCATGGTGGAGGCAATGTTATGGTCTGGGGTTGCTTTGGTGGTGGTCCGCTGGTATTCGTGCTATAATGGAGTGGCCAGCACAGTCCTCAGATCTCAAACTAATTTGAGCTTTAGTGGGATCAGCTTGACCATATGATAAGTAAGAAGTGTCCATCAAGCCCATTCAACTTGTGGGAGGTGCTTCAGGAAGCATGGGGGTGAAATCTCTTCAGATTACCTCACCAAATGCACAGCTAGAATGTCAAAGGTCTGAAAGGCTATAATCGATTAAACCATTATTTTCAAAGGACACAACTATTATTTAAATTCATTTCATTATTATTATTTTTGACATTATCAATTACTATATTTCCTATTGATTTAGCCAAATTTCATATTTAAACTCATTTCATGCATGTTTTCATGGAAAACAAGGACATTTCTTAGTGATCCCAAACCTTGGAACGGTAGTATATATACATGTATTTTGCCTAAAAACAGCTAGTTATTCGGCTACTGAGATTGATGTGACTGTTCGCAACAGTTGGCTATCTAGCTAGTGAGAGGTACAAATGTTGCACACCTCTGTTAAGTTTTAAGGCCATATCCTTCATCAATAATTTTAAACTCTCAGATGAACTGTGTGCCAAAAATACCAGTGGGAACAGATGGGTAACGACTAGAAAGAGCAGGAATTTTCAGGCAGAATCTAGATCAGAAAGTAATAAACTGATGTACTGAAAAGCATGATTTCACTTATATTTTTTGTAATTTAGTGGACATTTAGCAGACCCTCGTATACAGAGCACATATAATTGAATACATTACATTTGTATTAGTTAATTTGTGCTTTAATGTGTTTAGTTAGCAATACTGGTATAAGCGCAGTGAAAGTCACAGTGTGTCTATTGTCTCCAAGGTAATATACACAACACTGATATCATTACTTTTTATTTTAAAATCAATAAACCTCAATCGAGGATGGTAGTTTCTCCATTGTCTATAGAATGGTATTTTGTAATTTGGCTTGTGTATCCCCTCAAATACGCTATGTATAAACATACAGGCTGTGAATAAGAAGCCTTGAATATATGACTGAGTAGAAAATGCATATTAGTTCAAGTCCTGGTTTATGGTTTTATTGTAGAATAAAGTGATGTTCGCTTACCTTTTGGTGCTCCCGCAATTGATCTTTTCATAAAGCTTTTTGTGAGACAAAAACATACTTACCAACGTAGCCTTTGTATTTTTATTTGACTAAAAGCTCTATTATAAGATCTGTTGTGAGAGCAGAAAAAATGAGCGTGTATTACTTTATTCTAAAGTCAATTTATGTTCTGCTGCTGTGCTGTGATTGCTGTGCATAAAACACCATCCTTACATTGACAGTTTTATTACCTCTGTATTATGTCAAAACAATATTACTGGACAAGTGTATTCTGGAAGAACTGTGTTCAACTACTTCAAGCATTCTGGTTTAGATCAGTTTAAAACAAGGTTCTGAAAGAGAACTTGGTCAGATAAACATTCAAATACATTTTCAAACACTGTTGCTATTTGCAAACAATCTGTAGAAAGAAGGTTTAAATGTGGTGTAGATATTTTAGCAATGTCAATAGATGAAATATCTCAATTTTAAGTAACTGTAAAGAAATACTATGTAACTGTATTTTATTATTTAGATCTGGTTGTGTCCCTGATTGGGTAAGCAACCAAATAACACAAGTAAAGAGCATTCGGCAACACAATGCGGTGAGAAAAATACAACACCAAGTACAAACAAACAGACATGCCAAGCCTAGTCAAAGCGCCATCATATTGGCGAAGAAGGCAAGCTCAAAGGCCACACGCCTCCCGTGGCGCTGACATTCTCATCGCGCCTTGCACATTAATTTCACCATTGTTGATCCCGCGGTCTCCTGGGGTCCTATCAAGGACTCAATAACCACTGCTTAACCAAAGTCCAGTGGCAATTCCCTTCTCTCTGTGTGTCTTTCTCTGGCTGGCCCAGGCCAGCTGACAACACAAGGGAGTACAGAGCAACTGATCGGGCTACAAGCCTTTCACTGGTTCTATTCAAAAGACATTATTACCCTGTAATTGTGGGAGTCAAACTCAATTAAGCAAATCTGTGTTGGGGCAGATGCCACTCTCTTCTTTCTCTCTCTCCTTGTCACTCTGCATGACCAGACCTACTGGAACAAGCTTCCGTATCGACCCAGGCCGGGGCAGAGACATGTTGCTAATTGAGTCCTTGCTGGTCATTTGCTCCCCCTTACTGAGCAAAAAGAAAAAGGAGGCCAACACCTCATCTGTGGAAGTAAGAAGTTTCCCAGCCCTACAAGAGAGGTAGCAAGGGTCACTTAATCCATGGGGACATGGGCCAAAGAGAGAAGGGCAAGGTGGCTTAGGGAAGCTCAACAGCAGCCCCCCGTTTTACCCGGGTGTCAGACAGACCTGGATCACCTCACATTCTGGTCACACTACGGGACCTGCTGGCCCACTGCTTCCAGAGCACTCGCTGTCACTGTGTGCAAAAACTACTCTTATCTACTGTGGATTTGTTTTAAAACAAATATAAAAACACCTTGTCATTACCGCCATGTCATTGATTGTATATAGTTTGTATATAGTAGCATGATTAAAATGAATGAATACTGTACAACTGCAGAAATCAATTAGACATACCAACTAAGAAACACTATCATAGCAATGCTCATGAAGTATGGAACACTATCATAGTAGTGCAAATGAAGTATGGATCCATCTTTGATTTCCATTTATTCTGTTATTATAGATAAGCATATTAGACATTAATTCCCTAACTGATCAATAAAGCAATCGTTTTGATTACTGCTGCTCTGTTGGCTATTTACGAGATCATGTATTATGTTATTCTCACAAATTGAACCATAGTGTTAAATATTAGAAAAAATAATACAATGTTCTAACTATTGAATGTTGTGTGTCTTTGCAAATAAACAATTTCAACAAAATTATACTACTGCCAACATTTCTATTCCTGTAAGTAATCCAATTATCATGAGTTAAGACTCAGCAGTCAACTAAATATCAGGCTATAGAAAAAACGAACAGTCCGCTCAGTCTACATGACCTCATCTGAAGATTTTAATGGAAACCTTCAAGTCAGAGACTGAAGCTGCCACCACCGAAGAGCGTGATGTCATTAATAATTTTTCACTTTCTTATATATGATATGATAAATTCATTCTAATTTATTCTAATAAAAATAAGTGCCAATAATTGTTTTTCATCTTTACATTTCATATATTTTGCAATGTAATTAACTTTGTTGTAGTACAGACACATTAACTGTACTAAATAACAGATATTAAATTTGGGATAAAAATGTCGGGTCATCACAAACTGTCCCAGATAACCATCCAAGAGTAAAGAAACAAATTAAGAAATTAAAACAGACATTTGATGTACAGCCATCGCTTTTTCTTCCCCATCACTTTATAATAGTGGAAGGCAGACAACCAGCACATTGTCAGTAGCCTATTCAACCTGGTGGGGATTGAGTGAATGAGAGCACCCACCCATTTGATTTAAATGTGTGTGATCTCATGCCTCTTTCACTTCCACCTTTGTTGTTGTCAGAATGGCGATGTCATTACGGGTCAGCAGAGACATATCCATTGGCGGAGGGGCTGTTATGTGTGTGACTCTGCCCCTACTGAGGGGGTGGGGGGTCGATCCTCCCCCAGGATGTAAAAGTGTATAAGAAACATGTAAAACAACCCTTTT
This sequence comes from Esox niger, assembly GCA_016801105.1. Classification (NCBI taxonomy): domain Eukaryota; kingdom Metazoa; phylum Chordata; class Actinopteri; order Esociformes; family Esocidae; genus Esox; species Esox niger. The sequence goes on from JACXGJ010014529.1 coordinate 10,515, forward strand.
TGTGTTCACAACCAGGACAACCATGATGACCAGGACTCTGGGAGGTACAAGGGCCATATTGGAAGGATTACACTTGCATTGGTGAGAGGACTACGGGTGAAAGCCTGACTACACCGCTCCTTCCTGCCTCTCGCCAGGCCCTTTTAGCTTAGCCTAAACCCCTTCCAACAATTCAGTCTGGACATTAAGTAGATGAGCAAAAAGGCAGAACAAATGTGGTGGTAAAGTGAAACAATGAGTGTTTTGTCACCTTCTGAACTTCAACATGTGTTCTAGGGCAGCTCCATTTTGGGCCTTCCACATATGCAAAAACGACCCTCTCCTGGTGTTATTTTCTCAAGGATCCATAATATTGTAAACTATGCTCTAATGGTGAGAGATTTAAAATACAATGTTACGAGTTCATTTTTATAAGAAATGTTGTTTCAATATATTGTGCAACCACTCAGAATATTGGCATATTACCACAAATGGAACCCAGTCATTTCAAATGCACAGCTTATGCAATGTTTTACAGATATTTTATTACTTACAAGATAAATTATGAAGTTTCTACCTGTCAATTCATGTAAATACACAGCCTGTCTGATTTCCATTTCATTTTCCAGTGAGAGTTGAAATAAAGTCTCTTGGCCACAAAATATATTTGTTTACAAGGAACGAACTGTAAAATCTTTCCATACATTCAGTGGCTCTTATAAGTATTCACCCCCCTAGGATTTTACTGTGTTCATTTTTGCCACATATCAAGACAAGTCCATAATGTCAAAGCAACAAATACAACCTGCAAATTGCTCTAAATCAATTAAAAATATAAAATGTTTTAATAATCACCCTCCTTGCTATGATACACCTACATGAGCTGTGGTTCAACCAATTGCCTTTTGATGTCAAGTAATTAGTTGAAGTCCATCTGTGTGCAATCAAAGCATTTCACACGATTTCAGGGAGGTCCCAAAGAGGTATTTACAATTCCCCAAAAAACAACATGAAGTTGAAGTAACATTCAAAGTGAATTTGGAATAAGGTTCTATGAATATGGCAGAACTGTGAATCTGTCTCAAACAGGCCCTCCTCAAATAAGGAACATCTGGTGAGAGGGGCACTTGTCAGGCAAGCCACCTAGAGCTAATGAGACCAAAATACAGCTTTTTGGCCTGAATGCTAAACTTTATGTTTAGTGCAAGCCTAACTACGCACATCATCTTAAGAACACAATTCCAAAGTTGAAGCATGGTGGTGGCAGCATCATGATATGGGCATATGTCAATGTGTCAGGGCACGGAAAGCTTGTGAAAAACTGGATGCAGCAAAGTACAGAGACATGGAAGAAAGCCTGTTGAAGACTACATGAGACCTGGGACTTGCAAGAACATTCATCTTCCAGCAGGACAATGAACCCAAACATACAGCCAAAGCCAAACAGGAGTGTCAAAAAGGTCACTGGGCCTCATTCACCAACCGCTCTTAAGATATTCCTTCTTAAAACCCACTTATGCAGTTTTCACATAGATTCTTCACATAGACGTTCACCAATGTTTTCTTATTTGAGATTTGTTCCTAGATAAGAACAGAATCTACACACACTCAAGAGCACACATAAGCGCGTTTGAGCAGGTTTGTGCCACATAATTAGTTACTGGCCCTCATTCAGGAAACCTCAGAAAATAACTCAGTTTTAAACGTTGGGAGAGACTTCTGATCATTTCAAAATGTAAATCTAAGTGTGAAACTGTCTACGCTCATTTAGAAGGAAATGAGAAAGATAATTCATTTCTCCTTGACAAGCTCAACATACTTAAACTTGCACCCAGCCACCCATGAATTACTCAAACGTTCCAAAGCTGATATGAGGGACCTTTTCAGTGTATTGAATTCTGCCAGTCAGGAAGATTCACATATCTTCAGCCTGTCACAGGTGACAAGTAACAGAGCTTTTCTGAAACATTTGAGGCTTGGTAAAAGAAAATGCTGCTTGTAATAAATATAGCATGATAAATTTTCAAACAGCCTTCTTTTCCTCACAATACTGGATATGACTTGTGGATAAAGGAGCTGTGCTCTTTTATAGCAAGAAGTTAGGATACGGACAAGTTAATCTTAATAATTTAGTCTAGTTAATTTTTACAATTGTTGTTCCGAAAGGGTTAGCCATTAGCTAGCGCTGGTTAGCGATTAACTAGCTCCTGTTAACTATTAGCTAAGAGCCGCTAGTTAGCTTCTGTTAGCCAGCTTTGCTTGGTTGCTAACTGGCGCCAGTCAATTGTTCACTAGCAAAGTATTCATAACCTAACTCTTTGCTAGGTTGTGTAGCCATGTTCGTATTGAGTCAATGGATAAAAGCAATTAGCAACTGTGCCATCCTTTCATCCCAATGTATTCTACTGTACATACAGCTGTGGTAAATATTAAGAGAACCAAATCTAATTAAATGAGGGAAAGCATAAAACCACTGCTGTGGTCATCACTATCCTATTGCAATAGGAGCAGATGGATTGCAAAACAAGGGCAAGTAATACCTCAAAAATCCCAATTCAGCATGACAAAAGAGTTGAAAAGAAAAGATTTGAATGAGGAAAATAATTCTGGCGTTACTGGCAGAGGGATACAGTGAGCATCAAGTTGCTTCCATACTGAAAATTTCAAAGACAGCAGTTCAAAAGAACAAGGTCAAGCAACAGACATTGGGGAAAACAAAGCTACAGACTGGTAGAGGGCAAAAACTTTTCACTGACCGAGATGACCGTCAACTTAATTTGAATGTCACTCAACAACCGTAGGACCACATCATGTGACCAACAAACAGAATGGCAAACAGCAGCTGGGGTGAAGTGCTTGACAAAGATGGTTCAAAACAGGCTCCTAGGGGCAGGGCTGATGTGGTGCAAAGCTACAATAAAGCCCTTCATCAAAGAGAAGTAAAGAAGAGCCAGGCTGAAGCTTGCAAAAGACCATAAGGATTGGACCGTAGAGGAATGGAGTAAGGTAATCTTCTCTGACAAGTCAAATAGTTTGCTTTGCCCAACACCTGTTGTCTAATATTTAGACGGAGACCTGGAGAGGCCTACAAGCCACAGTGTCTCACACCCAATATGACATTTGGTGGAGGATAAGTGATGATCTGAGGATGCTTCAGCAAGGCTGGAATCGGGCAGATTTGTCTTTGTGAAGGACGCATGGATGAAGACAAGTACAAGGTTATTCTGAATTATCACCTGCTTCTTTCTGCTCTTACAATGTTCCCCAACTCTGAGAATTGATTTTTCCTTCAGGACAATGCATCATGCCACACAGCCAGGTCAATCAAGGCGTGTATGGAGGACCACCAGATCAAGACCCAGTCATGGCTAGCCCAATCTCCAGACCTGAACCCCATTACAAACCTCTGGAATTTTATCAAGAGGAAGATGGATGATCACAAACTTTCAAACAAAGCCAAGCTACTTGAAGTTTTGTGCCAGGACTGGCATAAAATCACCCAACAGCAACTGGTGGAGAGCAAGTCAAGACGCATGAAAGCTGTGATAAAAAATCTGGGTTATTCTACCAAATAATCCATCAAAAATGTGTGTTTGTTTTCTTTGCATTACTTTATTTGGTTATTTCGACCTGTTAGTTATTTTCTACAAATAAATATTCTAAATGACAATATTTGTACTTGTAATTTTGGCAATTTGGCAGTAGGTTATAGAATAATTTTATTTATTTATTATACTCAAACACATGCCTATGAATAGCAAAACTAGAGAAACTGATAATTTTGCAGTGGTCTCTTAATTTTTCACAGAGCTGTATGCACTGTATATGTGTGTAATGGTGTGGAAGGGTTTAAGACAATTTAGATCAACATGGTTTGCAGTCTCCTATCAGTGTATAGTGGGCAACACTCATTTAAAGTATAAAGTATAGCTGTAGTAGGTGTGTTTAAGGTAGAAATGTGAAATGTGGATGTGTATTTGTATTTTGCGGTTTCAATGTGTGAATGGATTACATTTTTGGTTTAAGACAGGGGTGTCAAACCGGTTCCATGGAGGGCCGAGTGTCTGCGGGTTTTCGCTCTCACCTTCTACTTGATTGATTAATTAGGTAACTCATTGGTTAGTTTCTACCCTCACCTGGTTGTTAAGGTGTGAACTGGGAACACATTTAAAGGAAAAACCAAAAACCTGCAGACACTTGGCCCTCCGTGGAACCGGTTTGACAC
>JACXGJ010014530.1:0-14719 GCA_016801105.1 Esox niger
CCCTATTTGACCATCCCCTCACCAACCTGGCAACCCTATTTGACCATCCCCTCACCAACCTGGCACCCCTATTTGACCATCCCCTCACCAACCTGGCACCCCTATTTGACCATCCCCTCACCAACCTGGCACCCCTATTTGACCATCCCCTCACCAACCTGGCAACCCTATTTGACCATCCCTCCCACCAAACTGTCCCAGTGCTGGGAGAGTTTTCACCTCCTGGTGTGGGCCACTGGAGACAATAAGTATACCATCACCAGGAATTAACCCCTGTCACAGTGGCCCAGATTTTGTCTTGTTATTTCTGTGCTGGATTCCTGTTTCCCTAAATGCTCTTTCTGCTCATTAGATGCTTGACTCAGACAAACAGAGCAAGGCAGACAGACAGACAGACAGACCATAGCCGATACAGAAACACGTCTTTACATTGATGTTTGTACTGGTACATAAACATAGCAAATTAAATGTTTCTTCAGTTATGAGAAGTGTGAATAGGAGAGGCAGCATTTTACAGAGAAAGATATGTGATAATGTTTATGTGTGTGTTCTTGCTGACTCTTAGGCTGACCCTAGAGGACCTCATGGGCACTTCCATACACTTGAATAAACACAAATAAAACCCACATGTGTTGCGGTAAAAATAGCTCTGGGCTGGTATTCAAATGCAGATGAGCTTTAATTAAAAATAATTAGTGGTTTTCTAGCTTCAACATACCATATCTGCTGTTTCTTCTCCTTTGTACTCTCATCCACTCTCACTGAACATTTGCTGCAGGAATAAAGACATTAACATCCTATTCATTCCAAAAATAGTCTCCTCTATCTTTCTCCCTGCCTCTCAGCCTTTTTCTTAATTCCTTCCATTCAGTCTTCTATCTCTCATTTCCTTGTCGCCTCGACTGCTTGCAGTTAGAACCCCACTTGAGATACTGTCTGTTGGTGTCCCTTATTAGAGGAAGAAAATAAGTAACTCTTTTAGGGAAGCTTCAGTGCTCCTGGTTTATGCATTAAAGGTAGGATCACTATGGGAAATGTAGGAACGTTACAGTAATTCTCCAATCCTAATTTCACAAACCTACGGCTGACGTAGCCCTAAAGAGCACACACTGAAATACACAAAGCATTCCCCAGTTCTACTTTAAAACACAGTAGACAAGAAGAACCATCAGTCATTTAGCATGAAGGAGTTTAAATGGGTAGATCTACTCTAGCCTCCAGTCCCTTTATTCCACTTACTGTCTCTGCAATTTAGGTCATTGGTTAATGGAAGACTGTAGTACCTGGAAAATAGGTTTTTCTCTGAGCTCAAGAAGCTTGGCAACTTTGCTGCCGGGGCAACTAAGGTCTGCTGCCTCTGTATGGCGGCTCTTCCTGTACCACGTGACCTGACCTAAGGTCATACACTAGTTGAAACTTTGCACGTTTGCTTTTGCCTGTCTAGAGTTCATGGCGTGCAGGACTTGAATTTTTTCAAATATATTGTATTTGTTGCAACATGCAAGCTCAATCAAGCGCAGATGAATTGATTTCTCTTTTTGTTTGAACCCAAGTCCGGTACAGTTCTGGTGAACAGTAAGGGACAGCAGTTAGCGGAAAGGTCTTACCAGAGTCATCTCAAACAGCGCTACAGTTAGCAATAGCACACAGAGACAGATTGCTAACCCAGATCATTAATAACAGTGGACAACAGCATTTAGAGAGCGTACATTTCTGGATTCCAGCAATTCTAGATTCCAGTCCCAGAGGACAATGGTGAAAAGCTCTTGTGTGTTTGTGAACTCCTTAGAGGAATTTAAAAAATCATTGTTACTCTGTGGGCATGATGCTCTTCGTTCTGTCAGTTTTATTAACCACTGCCTGTCGTTTTTGATTGCTGAGCAGGTGAAAGGTCATAAGGCTTAATGGTGTGTCCTATATATGTATAGTCACCAGATGGGGAAACTGTGTTCTATATGGTTACTATAGGAGGAACCTGCTGTAGCCCTTTGATATTGGAAATACACAGAGTTGGTTAATTACTCAGTAAAGGGTATTCTGATACATTGTCCATAGTATATATTCATTCAGCATTGTCATGATTTAAGGAACTGAGAAAGTCAGGGCAGACAGAGAATATAGATGTTGCTGAAGGACAGCAAGTGGGATTTGAAGCCATGATGCAACAGGACACAGGACTGGAGGCGGTGGCACAGAACTCTGGACCACACCAGGCCACATTACGAGACAAAATAAACATGCTTTATTACCACTAAAATGTAATAAAAACCAAACCAAATAAATATCTATGGGAGCCTAGAGGCAGGAAAATGCTGGTTCCTTCCCTGTCTTCCCTCTGAATGATAAATAACTAACTTCAGGCTGCATGATGAGTCCCATCAAATGTTTGCCATGTCCTACCCATCACATCGTTCCAAAAGGCAGGATATATGATTAATTAAAACAATACATTTTACATTTTGAATACTTTAGGGGGCTCTCTTATTTAGAGTGAAAGTTAATGCCTCCAATTAAAGAATCTAAATCGAACAACAACACAACTCAATAGTAGTAAGAATATTCTGGAAAGAACACAATACAATAAAAACATAGCAAGGGTTAGTTCATCAAGGCAACCAAGGGATAGCTGTGGGATTATTTGAAGTTCACTTTGAAAAGATACGTTTTCAGATGTTTTCTAAAAATGTCCAGAGATTCTCCTGTCCTGGCCTCAAATGAAAGCTTGTTCCACAATAGATTCCAAGAACGTGTTTTCTCTTATTGATTATCGGGTATATTAGGTAGATTGATTGACAATGAAAATGTAATCAATTTAACAAAATGCCGAAAGCAAAGGGGTCTGAATACTTTCCGAAGGACTTGTAGTTACAGGGAGAGTTGGACTGCTAACCTGGTAAATGGTCATTTAGCTCAGTCCTGACCTATACAGCCCGAGGGTCAGTGTGAGAGATGAGACTTACTGCACATCCTGACCGGTGAGGTGGCAGCCTGAGGTCACCTCTCACTCTGAATTTGATTAGCTTTACAGGGCTCCATTGATGACTTCCCAATCGCATTACGGTGCTAATGCCATCAGTCATGGCTAAGTCAAGTTCAGAGCAAAAGGATCTAACAGAAGGGAGGGGGAATGTAGGGAGAGGGAACATACATTAGCTTTACAGATGTTCTCATATACCCATCAACATAGCATTTGATGTCTTAGTCATTTAGAAGGCATGCAGAGCAACCTATACTGTAGTAGTGAATGCATAAATTGACAATGAATATGAAAAAGCGACAGTGGATCTTACACCCAACTAAGTCTTGTTAAAGCACCACTATACTGTTCAGTAAACGTCTAACTTCGGAATAAAAATATGGAAAATGTAATGACCTTTTCCAAAAAAGCACCATCTCAGAGTTCGACATTGTTCTTAGCTTCGCTAACGTTAGCTTAGGGTTCCTGGTTGTTAGTTATAGAGAGCTAGTCTAAATCTTCTTTGGCTTCTTTGCAGTTGTTGAAGTGTATACTGTAGTAGACGAGGGAGGAATTGGCATTTCATCATCCTGGTCTTTAGCAGCATTTCTTACAGTACCTGAACTTTGCTCCCTATGGCATACTTATGCTACGTACACCGATCTGCCATAACATTATGACCACTGACAGGTGAAGTGAATAACACTGATAATCTCCTTATCATGGCACCTGTCAGTGGGTGGGATATATTAGGCAGCAAAATGGCATGCGTAAGGATCTGAGCAACTGACAAAGGCCAAATTCTGATGGCTAGACGACTGGGTCAGAGCATCTCCAAAACTGTAGCCCTTGTGGGTTTTACCTAGTCTGTAGTGGTCAGCACCTATCAAAAGTTGTCCAAGGAAGTAAAAGCAGTGAACCGGTGACAGGGTCATGGGTGGCCAAGGCTCACTGAGCGAAGGCTGTGTGGTCAGATCCAACAGACAAAATACTGTAGCTCAAATTGATGGGAGAGTTAATGCTGGTACTGATAGAAAGGTATCAGAAGTTGTCCACTGCCGAAAGCGCCTTCAATGGACACGTGAGCATCAGAACTGGACCACGTTTTCTATTACATTACGTGGGTGGCCAGGTGCGTGTGAGACGCTTACCTAGACAACACATGGCACCAGGATGCACTATGGGAAGGATGCAAGCTGGCGGAGGCATTGTGATGCTTTGGGTAATGTTCTGCAGGGAAACCTTGGGTCCTGCCATTCATGTGGATAGTGTTACCCAAGCATTGTTGCAGACCATGTGCACCTTTTCATCAGGCAACGTCCCCTGATGGCATTGGCCTCTTTCAGCAGGACTGGTTTGAGGAAAACTACAATGAGTTCAAGGTGTTGACTTAGCCTCCAAATATCCCAGATCTCAATCCAATCAAGCATCTGTGGGATGTGCTGGATAGATAGGTCTGATCCATAGGGGCCCCACCTCGCAACTAAGAGGACTTGTATCTGCTGCTAACGTCTATGTGCCACATTTCACAGCACGGCTTCAGAGGTCTAGTAGAGTCCATGCCTTGACGGGTCAGGGCTGTTTTGGTGGCAAAAAGGGGACCTACACAATATTAGGCAGGTGGTCATAATGTTATGGCTGATCGGTGTATATCATCCAGGTGAAATGTGGATTTACAAAATAAACCAAGAAGGAAGGCGATTGGCTGCAACAGAATTGGCTGGAAAGTAGCGGCACACTCCAAACATTCTAAATCAACCTTCCATTGGTACTGACCCGTCTGTGTTGCTAAACAACTTTCAGAGAGCCTTATTAGCTAACACAACATAGGGGTAAAATATAGGGGTAAAATATTTTGTATTTTTACTGAAAGAATCCTACCTTGTGCAGCTGTAAGAACTTTGCTTTACGGTGAGACACCATAGCCAGATAAAAGCCAGTAACACTTCCTAAAATTTGTCTGGAATAAACGAAGACGAGTGTAGAAATGTATAATATCATTTCCTATTAGGAGTAGTACTGATGACCAGTCACCACAGAGGAATGAAGACTTTTGTGGAACTATGTTGGGCTTGCTTAAGGGAAATAAAATGTATGCACTAACAGCAGGAAACACCTCAGCCTTAAAGATGGAGTCTGGACCTTATCCTAATAACATAACATTTTTAATTGTTCTAGTAACATACCATCCTGTTTGGGGCTTAATGTGTTTACTGTGCCACTTCTACAACCAGTGGCCCAAAACTGTGTAATTAATCTTTACTGTTACACAAAGCAATGAAAAATCTCAAGTTAGGAATGTACAGACACCTAAACTTAAACTCGATGAATTCATTAACATTTCCCTGATGAAATGTTTTAAATCCGTATATTTGATATACGTTATAGCAGCTGTTGAAGCAGGTGTAGCAATGCTTCTGTTTCAGGCATCTAAAAGCAATGCAACAGACTGAATGATAATAATAAAGACTTAAAAGTGTGTTGGCTCTGTGTTTGTGATAATAACTGTGTGAGTGGTAGCTGAGTGTTTGTGTACAGTAAGAATGTTCTGTCACTTTACTTGCCCCACCCTGGGCTTGAACCTATCTACAGTAGCCATTTAATACCTTCACGAGGCCCTGGCTGGTGGTCCTCCCGTCATTCATTATCTAGAGCTGGTCTGGTCAGGTGGGGAGCAGAGCCAGCAGTCTCATCCATCAGCTTCATCAGTCTGCTTTCATTTTCACAGGCAGGTGTACAAAATCAGACAAACGCACACACACACGCACACACACACACACACACACACACACGCACACACACACACACACACACACGCACACACAGATACCCACATGCAAGCCCACAGTCAAAATATTCCTCATATTGCATGCTATCCACAGATGTTGTTCAGCAACTTTCCAGCACATTAGGCCTCATTAAGTCGGTCTAGTCTGTCTTTTTTATTATATCAATCTATTTCTCTCTCATCCCTTGTTTTCTCTCTCCCTCTTTTTCGTTCTGTTGTGGTACGGGGCTGTGCTGCCTCTCTCTCTCCTGTCTCCATTACTGTGACATATCGTAAACATTTCAGTCACACTAAACTACTGGGCTGTCTGATTTATTCACCATTCATCGCTGTCTGTCCCCCTAATCTGTAAAGCTCATCTCCATCTCTCTCGTCTCTATCCCTCTTCTCTCTCTATTTCTCTTCTCTTCATCTCTTTCTTTTACATCTCTCTCCTTTCCTTGACATCTCTCTTCTCTCTGTTGTTTCATTCACACTCTTATCCATTTAACTTCCTCTCTATCTCTATGGGGTGTTGAATTTCCTCTTCCACTTCCTACTTATCTGTCTATCTTCACCCTCTGTGGCCTCTTATAATCCCATCTCTGTTCCTCGCGCTCTTCACTAACTCTTATTTCTCTACATATATGTTCTCTTCCTCTTTTCATATTCTTTCTCTCCCTATTTCTGTCTCGCTTTCTCTCTGTCTTCTACAACACATTCTTCTGGTCACCTTGTCTAGGCGTCTTATTAGCGTCTGTGTTTTTCCATAGCCCAGACTACCAGCCTGTCAGTACTTGCCGGAACATTCTACTCAATGAACTCTGGAGGTCAGCATGTTTGTGTGTGTCTGTGTGTGTGTGTGTGTGTGTGTGTGTGTTGATTGGTGTTTCGGTGCAGGCACTGTGAAGACCAATTTATTTTCTCTTTGTAGTGTAGCAGCTGTCTCCTGGGTGTAGTTCCAGTGGAGACAGTTTACTTTCAGACTGGCATTGTAGTGGAGTGATTGAATGCAAATGGTCCATATTCCCATCCGCGATAGATGCACTGGTAGGGTGTGTCTCAGCGTGGCTGGTGTGTCACAAATACACATAGCAGTTTCACCGTGCGGCAGCCATGTTTTGTGAAGCCTTACCTTCACAAAATAGCAGCTCCTCTAATGATGCCTCACAACAGTAACACTGACACTGACCTCTAAAAGATCCAATCTAACAGCTACCCGCCTCCTGCTCTACATAACCTCCAGACGACCAATAAATCGTCCCCTCTGTGGGCTCCGCCTACTCCACTCTGATCTCACAATCTGAACATCTTTGGGCTTCATCCTCAGGCCTTTTTACAGTTATTCACAATCACTAACACACTAAAACTGATCTATATATGAATAGCATGCACCAAACCATTTAGCTGAATTTCAGAATGATGACATGTACCAAAACCCATATTCATCCGTTCTCATGCAAATCTATTCACTCTTTTCTTTGCAAAGCTCTAGCTCAACAACTCTCATTCTAAAGCACAATTGTCATCATGTTGTCAAGTGGAAAACACTGCCATTCACTAACCAAACTCTGACCGTCGCATTTCTAACACACTCAACAAACAATGAAATACAACTAGTCAGCAGATAATCAGGATGTTGTCATTAATAAAAAGGGCCATAGGTACACTTACCTGTGTTTTTACCCATGAAAACATCCGTTAGCGAGGTAAAGGAAGAATCAGAGATGATGTAGGGAGGAGAAAGAATAACAATTATCTTATGACATTCATGACCCTGTTCTTGTATGTGGTTTGACAATGTGGTAAACTGGACTATAAGTGTGGCCAAACCTGAGCTGTTTCAATGTTGCGTCAGTTGTCTAGACTGTCAGAAATGAAAACAGGTTACTTACTTAAAACCTATCTGACCACTGTGTTACCTATACTCTGAATCTATATATATTAGCACAAACAGGACAGTACAAATAAAGGACATGCTTCCAAGACTTGTACAGTATTCATATTCAAAAAGAAAAATGTAGCTTTTTTGTAGAATTGAGAGACACCCTTTGATGGTGTTTGACTATGCAAGATTTCTGGAGGCCAAGAACTAGCCATTATAAACATTGTTGTTCAAAAGCAATCGTATCAATGTTTAGAGAAATCCAGTCAAGAATAATAACTCATGACTATGGCATTTGTTAGGTTATAAACTGTCAGAAAATAAAGTATGTTTCCCAGGTCAGCAACTGAATGCTGTGACAGAAAAAACAGATTGTTTTTTTCTTTAGTCTTCCTTGCGTGATTTTCATGTGTTGGTGAATAACAGTGCAAGTCCCCTCCCATAATCAGTGATTATCCCTGGTTTTCTGTACTCTTCATCATTTCCTGTAGACATAATTTACCGCCAACATTTGATGCTTGTGTGTAACTTTTGAGGGCAGAGTGTATATGCCAGATGATATGGTTTTCACATTTTTCATTTAGTTGTACGTGAGAAGTCTGGCTTCTGTTAAATAGCATAGTGGTTAGTGAAGCAGACTTGAAAACTATAGGTACCTTGATCAAATCTCCTTGCAGTCAAAATAAAGTATGCATTTGGAGTTTTTCCGGATAGACAGAAACTTGCTGGCTATAACCTTTATTATCTACATTATAGTAATCCTAAAATACAACTGCTTGTGGTTATATTGCAAATGTTTCTGGTGGATTTTTGAGGTACACATCTGTACATCCTTTTGGGGGCAGTTATAGAGTTGGAGTCTCTGTGATTCTCTCATTTTTTCACTTGACAAGAATGTGAGTTATTGTCTTTTATAGTTATTGTTTCAATATCATTCATGAATGAAAGAACAGCAAATGTTTTTGTGCCATGAAATGAAATTGCTTCGGCAGAAAAAGTTAATCTTCATTCTTGCTAGCAATTGCTCAATTCTTATGACTATTCATAGGAAGTTAGTAGATACTTGTAAGCCAGTTACTGGCTAATAAGCTGTTATAGGGGCCAGTGGCAAAAGCCATACAGTTTATTGACACTATTTGTGGTGGAGGTAAACTTAATAAGAAACGTTTGTCAATTTAACACAATGCTCAATGGTGTCTAGCGACTGGCCAAATGTGCAGCACCGTGGTTTAGTGGTTAACACTGAGAACAGTGGAGCACAGTAGAGAACAGTGGAGAACAGTGGAGCACAGTAGAGAGCAGTGGAGTACAGTGGAGTACAGTGGAGAACACTGTTCTCCCACGTGGAGTACATTGACTCTCATGCGAGAGAACCCAGTTCCAATGCAGTGAGGGTAGCAATATTAATTCATTTTAATTGCGGGCCGGCTGAACTTGGCTTGCCTGGTTCCTTTTCTGTTTTTTTAAACCCTGACTAGACTGGAGGCCTCCAACTGGTGAGCTTCTGCGTGTGGCGTTCATACAGAGACAAATGTGCAAACCGCTACCTGGCTTTTCTGTGTGGCTAAGAAAGCATAATAAAAAATTGTGATGTCCAATTTGCGATTGTGGCCCGCGCCTGGTCACGGAAACTCCCTGACCGGTTTGGAAGAGCTGAAGACCTCGGTGTGTCCTCCGATACGCGTGGAGCCAAATTATCATCTTATCTTACTGCTTGATCAACAGCAATGTGTTCGCTGGCCATCATCCGAGACAGAGCGCAAACTAGCGAATGACTCACCCCTGTCGAACCCATCCACCGTGGAAGTGCTTTAGTCACCTGGCCTTGTCCTCTCTGTGACGATACGATTGCACGGACACTTAGGGACTTTGACCAGTCCTGTCAGTTTCATACATGACATTTTTATCTAGAACAGTTTTGCGAAATACCGTGACCTCCTCAATGTGACCCCAGGGGTCGGGAGCCCCACCTACACCACCTGCGTGTCAGTTCTCTCCCTGGTTTCCATGGCACCGCCGCTGCCTCAAACTCTGTGTTCTGATTGGACGAGGTATATGTTTGTCAGAGCAGGACCTGTGTGTGTATATAGGTGTGGGTATGTGTGTGTCAGTTCCTCGGTGTGTGCTAGTTTGAGTCGCAAATACCACCGACACTGAGTATTGCAAAATGGAGTAGTGGCATGAACCCATTATCTTTGAGTACATGATATTGTATACATGATACATGATCTTGAACTGCGTTGGTTTTATATTGAATAACTTCGGAGTTACCTCTCTTCATGGCTCAAAGGGAAAAGTGGAGGATCGTCTGTGGCTGTTGTCAGTGTGTGTATATGTGCGTGTGCGCTTGTGTGTTTGTGTGCGTGCAGGGTGGCCCCTTATTTCCATGGTAACACTGATCCAGCTGGGTTGATGAAAGTATGTCTCTTCCAGACACCTGTGTGTGTTCTCATTACTGCTCTGTGTGTCATCCACTACAACAGGGAGAAAGAGGGAGGGGGGGGCTGGCAAAAAACAACAGAGGGGTGGAGGGATGGGAAGAAAATAGGGAAAAGAGGGCGGGGAGAGAGGCGTTAAAGAGTAAATGGGGAAAGGCCAGAAGAAGTGAGCGATTTGTGCCAGGTTCCTCCTTATCATTGTTGCCAGAGAGAGAGATGATTGATAAAGAAAACCATAATGCCTGTCAGTAGAAGGACATAATCAGATGTAGACAGGGACTGTAATGGTGGAGTAAACCAAATGTCTCCTACCACCCCTATCTTCCTTGGCAAAGGATTACTACAGACACAGTCAATACCATAATGGAATACATACAGATCATGATAAAAAAGGTGTCCTTTAATACACCTTTATTCAGAATTTTCAATACACCTCTATAAACCTTTAATACACCTGTGCAAACCTGTAATACAGTATGCACTTTATTTAAAACCCCTCTATAAACCTTTAATACACCTGTGCAAATCTGTAATACAGTATGCACTTTATTTAAAACCCCTCTATAAACCTTTAATACACCTGTGCAAACCATTAATACAGTATGCACTTTATTTAAAACCCCTCTATAAACCTTTAATACACCTGTGCAAACCTGTAATACAGTATGCACTTTATTTAAAACCCCTCTATAAACCTTTAATACACCTGTGCAAACCATTAATACAGAATGCACTTTATTTAATACACCCCTATACACCCAATTTAATAAAGATCTAAATACCTTTAATAACTTTCTATACGCTTTATTTAATACACCGCTATAAATCTTCCACTTCAACTCACCTTCAAAATGTATGATCTCATATACCACAGCTATCCGCTAATCAGCTTTCAGGATTCAAACCACCCTGTTTGTAAGAGACTGTATACCATGGGCATGACATCACATCACTTTTTACTGCTCTAAGTGCATTGGCAGATGGTTTGGAGAGCAATAAGGTCTCTCTGGGATCTATGATATACTATATTAACAATACAGGCACTCCTTGAAGCGTTGTGCATAAGAACACCTCTTGGCAGAGGTAAATTGGCCATATGTCACACCCCCTCGTGGCTTATTGTTTACATATACCACGGCTATCAAGCCAATCAACATTCAGGCAATAGAGCATGTCACTACATTTGTCATGTACATGTATAGATATTTGTCCGTTAGCGGTGGCTTGTGGATGGTGATGCTCAAGACACCAGCTTTTTGACTTCGCCTTGACTCCTCATTCTACTGAGTGATGGTGCCTCAGGTCTTGGTTGGTCGTAATACTGCTTTTCAAAGCAGTTGTCTTATGACAGTTATGCACTGGACAGTGGTTTCTCTTTAAACAAAACCACCACCATAACAGAGCAAGAATTGTTGCTTTTTCTGGAGATTATTTCACTGCTACGCATTTTGAGATTGACAGCCGCTTTAGGCTACTTCATGGGTGGCTTGGCGGGGAAAGGCTGTTCAGGATTGCGATTGGTGGTTACATTTTCATATGTGCTCCCACTGTGACCAAAGAGCACTGTGCTAGGAAATAATCTGACAGAGAGATACAGCGTTATTTTTGCCTATGAAGTAAACCGCTCACAGAAACAACATTTGGCATATTGCGCCAATGTTTTTAATTCAAATGAATGAAGTTAACTCGATTAATCGGCCAGCTCTAACACACACACAGGCAGATGGATGCAGACACAAACAGACACACGGCAGGCTAGCGTCATGCCTATGGGCCATATCTCTTCTCTCCCTGACCTTCTTTCCAGTCACTCTTACTGGACATAGACCTCCTCCCCTACACAGACAAAACTGGTGGTTTCCATGTAGAGACACACACACACACACACACACACAAACACACATTTTAGATCATAATAATGGCACCCACTAGATTAGCTTGATCTGTTATGTTGGCCATGCAAGCATTTGTGTGTTTCAAATGGGAGAGATCACTTCCTGTTGTTGACTGATTACAGCTGTAGCGGGTCAGAGCGTGTTTGTGAACGTGTGTGTGAAACAGAGACCCTGTCCTAACAGCTCGTGATGAATATCATGCTGATGTGAGGATAATAGGCCGTGCAGCCACAGGGAAGCCATATGAATCCAACCGCCATTCGAATAGATCATATTAGGTATGATAGCAGGTTGCTAGGTTATTATCCCGCTATGAAGACCATGTGACTCTCTAGCAGGCTCTTGTCTTGGATTGGATATATTATAATGTTCTGTGTGAGACCCTAAGCTTGCCGTACTTGAGGGTTAGGGTTAGTGTGGGAACTCTAAGATACAATGTATCTTACTGGGCTCAGTTCCCACGGCCCTCGCACACACACACACACACACACACACACACACGCACACACACACACACACACACACACACACACACACACACACACACACATGCACACACACACACATGCATGCATATACGTGCACAAACGCACATTTAGACACCCTGGCTCACGCAATAGGTGTGTGTGTGTTTCTTTCTGTATCTCTCTGTAACTGTGTTATAGTCTGCATATGTGTGTTCATTTATTTCTTTATGAGGGTGTATGTATGTATGTATGTGTGTATTGGTGTATGTGTGTATGTATGTCAATGTGTGACATGTGTAGAGGAGGTCTTCTCTCAGAGGGCGGATGAAGGCAGGGTGTGTGTGTGTGTGTGTGTGTTGTAGTGAGTGTCTGCATCAGAGTGTGGTGTTGTGCTGTGGCCCCCTCCCATATGTTACATAAGCAGATTATATTATATAAGTTTTTTTTCAAGGAGAGCAGACAAACAGCGGTGTTACTTGGTTTGTGTTGGTCGCTCGGTCTCTTCCCTCCTCAGAATCCCCCTTAATCAAAGCACCTTTCAGCGAACCCCTAAACATCCATCTCAGTAGAGCCCTGTCACAGGAGGACCCCCAACACAGTAGGGCCCTATCACAGGAGGACCCCCATCACAGTAGAGCCCTATCACAGGAGGACCCCCATCACAGTAGGGCCCTATCACAGGAGGACCCCCATCACAGTAGAGCCCTATCACAGGATGACCTCATCACAATAGAGCCCTATCACAGGAGGACCTGCATCACAATAGAGCCCTATCAAAGAAGGACACCATCACAATAGAGCCCGGTCACAGGAAGACCCCCATCACAATAGAGCTCTATCACAGAAGGAGCCCATTACAATAGAGCCCTGTCACAGGATGACCCCATCACAATAGAGCCCTGTCACAGAAGGACCCTTTTACAATAGAGCCATATCACTATCACAGGAGGACCTGCATCACAATGGAGCCCTATCACAGAAGGACCCCATCACAATAGAGCCCTGTCACAGGAGGACCCCATCACAATAGAGCCCTATCACAGAAGGACCCTCATCACAAAAGAGCCCTGTCAGAGAAGGACCCCATCACAATTGAGCCATATCACAAGAAGACCCGCATCACAATAGAGCACTATCACAGAAGGACCCCATCACAATAGAGCCATATCACTATCACAGGAGGACCCGCATCACAATAGAGCCCTATCACAGAAGGACCCCATCACAATAGAGCCCTGTCAAAGAAGGACCCCCAACACAATAGAGCCCTATCACAGAAGGACCCCCATCACAATAGAGCCCTATCACAGAAGGACCCCATCACAATAGAGCCCTGTCACAGAAGGACCCCCATCACAATAGAGCCCTATCACAGAAGGACCCCATCACAATTGAGCCATATCACAAGAGGAACAGCATCACAATAGAGCACTATCACAGAAGGACCCCATCACAATAGAGACATGTCACAGAAGGACCCCATCACAATAGAGCCCTGTCACAGAAGGACCCCCATCACAATAGAGTCCTGTCACAGGAGGACCCCATCACAATAGAGCCCTATCACAGAAGGACCCCATCACAATAGAGCCTGGATATAGTAAAGCTTGAACATAATGGAGCCCCATCACAATAGAGCCTGAACATAGTAGAACCCACCATAGTTGAACCCCATCACAGTAGAGCCCCATCTCAATAGAGCCTATCATATTAGAGGCCCATCACATTATAGCATCACTCACAGTGGACCACTGTATAGAGCCTCCATTATAGTAGAGCTGTGAATTGCTGATAGAGCTCTAATCCCCAGCCGTGGCATCTTTCTGTCTCTTTCTCTGGCTGCCCTCAATTCTCATTTCAATGCTTGCCAAAGCAATACTATAATAACATCAATCATAATCTCTGTAACCTCTACCTCCCCCCACTGTCACTCCCTCCACCCCTCTTCATCTCTGTCTATCCACCTGTCTCCCTTTTTCATTTTTCCCCTCAGTGTGCGTTTCTGTCAACACCCTGCCCTTTCCCTCCCTCCCTGCTCTTTCTCTCATCTTTTTCTCATTCTTTGTGTCATATAGCAGTCTGCTGTGATTTCAGGGACAAATCCAGGGATGTTGTTTTGATTTGGCTTAGTTCAGGGTTACGCTCTCTTCTTTCATTCTGTCTGCCTGTCTCTTTCTTCTTTCTGTCTGTCTGCCTTTCGCTCTACTTTCTGTCGGTCTTACCGGTCTCTATCAAACTAGTTTTATTAAGCTGGATGTTTTAGTTCTAGACTAGTCTTAATATGTCTGTGAAGGGTAAACTTCACTTTACT